>CAUYLG010067125.1:0-25626 GCA_963573385.1 Cacajao melanocephalus
GGAGGAGGAGGAGGAGGAGGAGGAGACCGCTCAGGTGCTGGCGGCCTCCAAGGAACGCTTCCCGGGACAATCTGTGTATCACATCAAGTGGATCCAGTGGAAGGAAGAGAACACACCCATCATCACCCAGAATGAGAATGGGCCCTGCCCCTTGCTGGCCATCCTCAATGTTTTGCTCCTGGCCTGGAAGGTACATTTTGCAGCTTTCTACTTCCTACAGCTTTTGGGGTAGAGGAAAACGGGGTGAGGGAGCTGCTGCATGTCAGGTGATGGCTTCATTTCTTTCCTCATTCATCAGTCCCCTTCTTACATGAAATTCATTCCAAGACTTCCATGTTGAAAGAATATTCTCGTGTACATATACCGAAAAGAATTGCCCCTAACCTCAGGTTTCTCTTGTAGTGTTTAAGAGTTCAACATTCAGTTGTGGTTGATACAAACAAAAAGGACTTAGAGTATCCTAAATCTTACGATTATTTTAAACTATAATTTCCTACGTTATCTCTTCTTACTGACCTTAACACGTATGCAAAAAAGTGAAGAATTGGAGAAAGTGATCTTCAGAAGTTACCATCAATCCATGATACCATGGACTAAGTTTTGATGGTTAGGTTTAGTCTAATTTCCAACTAATGCCCCGTTTGTGTGTAGATAAGAGAATGGTGATGGGGAAGATGTGGCTCTTTAGACAAATTCCATTTAAGGAAAAGCATTGGTCTGAGACCCAATTACCAGAACTTCTTGGTTTTCAAAGATTGTTTTCATTTTATGCATGATTTTTACTTGCCTCATTTCTTTGGCTCTCCTTAAATGGTGTGGCATTATTACCAGTAACCATGCAGCTGAATGTGTTAAAGGAGCTAAAACTGTAAGGACTAAAATAAGGAAAGATATGTCTAAGGTGAGGGGCAAAAAAAGGGAAGGGCCCTAAAAAATAGGTATGTTGAGGACCCAGAGTGAGTTACCTGTAAAATGAAGTGTCTTATTTAAGCTTGTAGTGTTAGGGTGCTGAGATGCATCTCACAGCACCTATTTTATTTTCAAATTGGTAATTATATCTATGGATGCAATGTTTCCTAGAAAAGAAATAACCCAAACTGGGTGTGGTGGTGTGCGCCTGTAACCCCAGCTACCCTGAAAGCTCACCTGCTCTGGAAGGTGACACAAGACAATCGTTTGAGCCCAGAAGTTTGAGACCAGCCTGGGCAATATAGTGAGACCCTATATTAAAAGAAAAAAATAACCTGGATTCTTCTGAACAGTTAAGAAAATCAAGAAAAAGGAACAGTGTTTATCACATGTCTTTATCTTTCTGTGAGTAGCAAGGGCTGATACAAAAGAAATAAAATTGGAAACCTTGCCATTATCTGGTGCATAATGGCACTGAGATGTTTTGAGTGAAGACAGTACCTGCCCTTAAAAGGCTGTCAGGCTGTTTGAGGTGGCATCATTGACTTACTTGAAACTGTTTAAGAACCAGAAAATAGTGGGTTTTGTGAGAAAAGCGGTAGGTAAATTGTGGTAAATCTGTGGAAATGCATTTGACATTCAAAAAGGGGGAATTTTCCTTTGGTATGGCATAGTCCTAGAAAGCCTCATGGAATTTATGGGTTGAACCAATCTTTTTTTTTTTCCTTTTTGTAAAAGACACCACTTTTAAAACAATTTAACAAATCTTTTCAGGAAAAGAATTTAGAATAACAGGGAAATGGAATTTCTAGGGTAGGGAAGAGTATAAACCAAAGGATTGAAAATAGAATGGATATTGTGTGTTTATATGTTTATTAAATGACAGAACTGGTGTGTTAATGTTGGAGAATAATGAAAAATAAGTTTGAAAAGGTGAAGAAGAGCCACTTGATAGAGGCCCTCAACTAGGGAGTTAGTTAGACTTGCTCAAATGGGCCAGAATCCCCAATCTTTTTTGTAGGAAGTAATAACTGTTATTTTCCTGTAGTCTTTTTTCTTAGTTTCTGTATAGTACTGCAAAAATGCAGAGGAAAGAGCAAGTACTGTGGTCTGGAGTATTTGGGGACAGATGTGTATTAAACTGACATTCAATTCAGACAGATTCAAATGAAGTCAAATGTTTGAGTTCCCACTATGCATGAAGTACTAGAAATGCAAAGATGAGGCTGGGTTTGGTGGCTCACATCTGTAATCTCAGCACTTTGGGAGACCGACCTGAGGTCAGGAGTTTGAGACCAGCCTGGCCAACATGATGAAACCCTGTCTCTACTAAAAATACGAAAAATTAGCCTGGTATGGTGGCAGGCACCTATAATCCCAGCTACTCAGGAACTTGAGGCAGGAGAATCGCTTGAACCTGGGAGGCGAGGTTGCAGTGAGCTGAGATCACACCACTGTACTCCATCCTGGGCAACAAGAGTGAAACTCTATCCCAAAAAAAAGAAAAAAAGAAGAAATGCAAAAATGAGTATGATGCCAATCTGTCTTTATGTAGCTGACTATCTGGTGGGATGGCAAACATGTAAACAATAATTGCAGTTTTGTTTTTTTTTTTTCAGCCCTGAGTACCCTTCATGGGCAGGACATTTTTGAGGAATTCCTAAAAACTGAGAAGGCAGATGGGATTAGATGGAAGGAAAAATCCATAGTCAAGAGGACGTGCAGATGTAGAGCAGCCATAGGCATTCTGTGCTCTGAAGAGTAGGGTATCAAGAATGGGAAGCTTTGGGGAAATTGAGCAGCAGTGTAATTGGCTGAAGGCTGGCAGGAGGAGTGGCTAGCAGGCTTTACCGTCCTACATCCTTCTCGTCTCGGGTTTGACTTCCGTGTGTGGGGTTGTCCCTGGGTGCTGGACTCTATGAGGCAGAGCATGACCCCTGGGGCTGGCAACCAGGATTAGTAGTCCCATGCTAGGAGACTTGCTATGGGTATACTGAGCACCCTTACTCCTGCTTTGCCTTTATTACTAGAGGTAGCAACCACTCGGATTCTTTTCCTCAAAGATTTGACTGAGGAAGCAGAGTACGGTTGGTCAGATGCTGTTGGGCGCTGGACCTGTAAGGTCACACAGAGGTTGGGCCATGACAATTCAAAACCATATACAAGCTGAATTTAAGGGAGCAGAAACTAAGGACTAGCCAAAAATAGTACAGATCCAGAGAGAAGCTGAGAGAATGAGTGAGTGAAAGAGAAGGGAACGGGGAGAGAGGAAGAGAAGAGAAAGAGGAAGTGGGAGAGAAACTGATGACTCTCTAGTTCCCTTGGGTATCAGATCAGATGTATATCCTAGAAGTGGCCTTATGAGACTTCCTCTATGTCATACATTTCTCATTTCAAAAGCTGAAATGAATAGATTTTTTTTTTTTTGCTTCTGAAGAATTCCTGATTAAGACACAATCGACCCTGCAGTGTGAGAAGCTCTAATCTGCTGTGGAAGCACAGAGAAGAGGGTAATTGGGGAGGGGATATATCAAGGGAAGACTTCACAGAAGAGAGAACCTCTGAAATAGATCCAAAGGATGAGTGAGAGAAGACCTTCTGGGCAAAGAGAATAGAGTATTGAAAGATACTAAAGCCGGAAAGGGTTCTACTTAGGACCTTCAAGCTTGGTTGAAGTGTGCAGCATAGGAGGTAAAGGAAATGATAATGGCAGAACATAAAATGGAGAGGTTTTGTCAGACTGTGAATGAGCAAGCATGCTGATGAATTTGGAGATTATTTTGTCAACCTCTGGTTATCAGTGTTTTTCCTTTCTCCAGCCTATTGATGCATGCAAAAACCAGTCATAAGTAATCATTAATGATTAATAAAGAGATGGATAAGAGAAGCAAAGTAGAGCAGTATTCTCAAAGTGAGCCAGGGGTACTAGAAGTCAAAACTATTTTCACAATAATACTAAGATGTTACTTGGCTTTTTCACTCTCATTCTCTCACAAGTGTCCGTGGAGTTTTTCAGGGTACATGATGTGATGACATTACTCTGACAGTTAATGCAATGTGTGCCTCTGTACTTTGTGTTTTAAATTTTTCTCAATTTGAGTTTATAATGAGGTAGATATAGATAGATATAATTCATATAGACGGTAATTATTGGGGATCCTCAATCATTTTTAAGACTGTAAAGGGCTCAGGGAACAATAAGTTTGAGAAATGCTTTAGTAGAGAAAAATAGTAAATAGGATGTGAAGATGGTTGTCAGATTTTGTAGGACCCATTGTACCGGTGTTTAGACTTTATATACAGCTGATATTGGAGGTATTATAAATTGCTAGATAAAGAAATGACATGAAGAAGGTGGTCTTTTAGTTTGATATTAGGCTAGAGGTAAGACTGTAGTGAGTGTAGCTGGAAGAATTAATGTGGATAGCGCTTGAGATAGAGTTCTTTGGCCCCTCTCTTTGATGAGAATAATGTAGCCTTCCCAATGATGACACTGTTTTTCAAACCTGGGTAATAGAGATTGGTTGGATCTTTCAAAAGATAGGGAAGGTATGAAGGGGATTATTTCATATGGGAAAATTGATTCAAACTTTGGTTGTGTTGAATTGGAAATGTCCGCTAGTGGGACATAAAAATATAAATGTTCATTATACTGCCAGAAGCATGGACTGGGTCTCAGGAAAGAGACTAAATTTTTTTTTTTTGAGACTGAATCTCTGTCTTGCCCAGGCTGGAGTGCAGCAGTCACGGATCTCAGCTCACTGCAGTCTCCACCTCCCAGGTTCAAGTGATTCTCCTGTCTCAGTCTCCTGAGTAAATGAGATGACAGGCGTGTGCCACCACATCGGGTAATTTTGTATTTTTAGTAAAGATGGGGTTTCACCATGTTGTCCAAGTTGGTCTCAAACTCGTGATGTCGGGTGATCCATCTGCAAGAGGCTAAAATTACAGGGAAAAATCAAATTAGGGAATTACTGCATGTAGTAAATATAGTAGTTCTGACAATAAATGAATTCTCCAGAGAGTAATGAGAAATAGTTCTCAACTTGTTTCCATCTCAGTATATGTGAGAGTGACAAATTGCCAGCAGAAACATCCTCTCCATCCTGCCTCATATTTCCCCCTCCCTCTCCTCCCCTACCTCATTCTCCAGGAGACAGAGAGAAAATAGAAGAAGAAAGCTTAAACTAGGGGAGGAAGGGAAGGATATTAAGGGTGAGAGAGTGAAAAACCAGCACAGGGAAAATTTGATATATGGAATGAGAACTAGAAATAGGACAATGTCATGATAGTATTCAGGGAAAAAGAATGTAATAAAAATGTGGTCCATTACTATAGTCAAATGCAGCAGCATCAGAGAGCTGATGGAGTGGAGAAGATTCTGCCAAAAATGGCAGGTGTAGGGACAAGATCCATGAAAAATCAGGATAGCATGGACTCCTCAGTTCTCTTCAGAGGAAAGGAACAACCACCACATTTTCTGAAGTAGTGGAAGGAATGGGACAAGAAAAATATAATAGAGACAAGGTCACGTTAAGATAGAGAGTGTGGGGGCTCAAGCCTGTAATCTCAGCTTTTTGGGAGGCCAAGGCAGGAGGATTGCTTGAGCCCAGGAGTTTGAGACTAGCTGGGGCTCTATAGTGAGACCCCATCTCTATAAAAAAATAATAATAAGGAAAAAAAGAGAAGTAGATGAAAATTGGAGCCTCATATTTTTCATTTTGGCAAAATAACATGGAACTCATCAGTAATTAAGATTGTAAAGCGTTGGGGTGAATTTTGTGAGAAAAGTTTATTGCATTTTAGATAAGAATCTCAGTGGAGATTAGGCTTAGGAATTTGAGATGCAAGCCAAAAGTAGCATGGATAAACTGAGGTATTCTTTAAAAATGATTAGCCTATGAGATTTGCTTTCCTTTTGGTCTTTACCTCATTCTCTTACATCTGGAAATAGGAGCAGGAAGAATGACTAGTTAGAGTTAGCAAAACTTGGGCTTTTCTCTCAAGAACTGACACCTGGGATGTAGGGGGAGCGAATTATAGAACTGAAAGTGAAAACGGTTCATCATGTCTTTTGGGAGAGGGTGAAATTATTAGAAAATCAATAGACTGAACAAAGTTGGAGGATTTGAGCAAAGGAAGTAAGTGTAGTGGTTCTGGATGAGAAAGGACAGTAAAAATGGTCAAACAGGGCTGAGTTGAAAGCATTGGTTTAGAGCTGATAGAGAGTAGATGATCATTCATAATCTAGTAAATAGTTGGCCAGGCACTGTGGCTCACACCTGTAATCCTAGCACTTTGGGAGGCCAAGGCCAGAGAATCATTTGAGCCTAGGAGTTTGAGACCAGCCTGGGCAACATAGTGGGACCCCATCTCTATAAAAGAAAAAAAAAATTTTTAATTATAAAAAAATAAATCTATTAAATAATAGTCTAACAAGTCAAGAAAGAAAGAAATCTATTTGTTAGATTCAAGATTTAATTCAAGCTCAAGTTTGTAATTCTGTTTACCTCTCATTTTCAAAAGGTAGTTTCATCTACCTCTGTATTTTTCCTTATATTTTATTTTTTATAGAGAGAGATGGGGTCTAACTATATTGCCTCAGCTAGTCTCAAACTCCTGGGCTCAAATTACAAACTGTACCAGCTAAATTTAGCAAAAGTTATGACTTACAATACATTTCAGTTTGCTTCTTTTTTACTGTATTTGATTTTTAATAGTTTTTTTAAAATCTTAAACTATAAAAAAAATGTTATTTATAGGTATATTTGAGGTCTGTGACCCATGTAATTAGGTGTTTATAAAGGTTAAGCCAGAAGGTATAATATAACATATATCTTAGGGCTTAAAAAGGTATTTCTTTTCTTTCCCTCCTGCCCACCCCCCTCAAAGATGGAGTCTTACTCGGTCATCCAGGCTGGAGTGCAGTGGTGTGATCTCAGCTCACTGCAACCTCCGCTTCCCAGGTTCAAGTGATTCTCCTGCCTCAGCTTCCTGAGTAGCTGGGATTACAGGTGGCCACGACTATGCCCAGCTAATTTTTTGTATTTTTGGTAGAGACAGGGTGTCATCATGTTGGCCAGGCTGGTCTCAAACTGCTGAACTCGTGATTTCCCCCGCCTTGGCCTCCCAAAGTGCTGGGATTACAGGTGTGAGCCTCTGTGCCTGGTTCACCAAGTGATTTATTTAATAATAGAGGGAATTCCTACTTTGTTATGCTTTTTTTTTTTAGAAAGAATGTTACAGGTTCTGAGGCCAACAAACATAAAAAAAAACTTACATATAACCTATACTATACATTATGATAGAGAAGATAGAGTATTGCAATATCGATCATTGTATAGCATTTTAGTAGAAAAATGAACGTACTAATTTAAGATGCTGGAAACACATTTCCTCTTCTAGGTAGAGAATTCTTTTCCTGATTTTTTCCTCTGCTTAGTATGGGCTGAGATTATCTCCTATTACCAGTTATGGGAGGAATGCTGGGGTCCTGAAGCAGAACTGTTTATATAAAATTGATTTCTCCAAATATCAAACCTAGAAACTGTAAAATAAGGATTAATATATTTGATTCTGTAAAATATAAAAAAGCTTAAAAAAAAACACTGTAAATTAAATCAAAACACACTAAACTAAGGGAAATATTTGCCCAATTATATATGTAAGGACTAATTTAATTTTTTTTTTTTTGAGATAGGCTATCATTTCGTAACCTAGGATGGAATATGGTGGCGCAGTCGTAGCTCACTATAGCCTTGGACCACATGTGTGTGCTACTGTGCCCACCTAATTTTTTTTTTTTTTTTTTTTTTTTTTTGAGACAGAGTCTTGCTCTGTCGGCCAGGCTGGAGTGCAGTGGCGTGATCTTGGCTTACTGCAAGCTCCACCTTCTGTGTTCAAGTGATTTCCAGCTAATTTTTGTACTTTTAGTAGAGACAGGATTTTACCATGTTGACCAGGCTGGTGTCAAACTCTTGACCTCAGTCCTCCTGACTTGGCCTCCTGAAGCATTAGGATTATAGGCATGAGCCGCTGTGCCCAGCCAATTTTTTTTTCTTTTTTTCTGTAGAGATGTGTCTTGCCATGTTGTTCAGTCTGGCCATGAACTCCTGGCCTCAAGTATTCCTCCTGCCTGAGCCTCCCAAAGTGCTAGGATTACAGATGTGAGCCACCGTGCCCAACCCTAATTTCTTAATTTACAAAAAGCCCTTATAAATTAGAAAAAGATGAGCAGCGCAATGGCAAAATGAACAAAAGGCTATTAGCAGGAAATTCAGAGTTTAAGTGGACATATCCTCTTTTCTGATTATCACCTGCAAAGTGAGGCACCATTATCACCTGCAAAAACTTACCAGCGGTGAGTTTTTGCTGTAGTTCTCCTTCTCTCCTTGATGACTTTTTTCCTCATATCCTTTCACATACACTTCTAGCCTCCAACTAGGTTATGCTTTTTCTCCTGACTTGCAGAAACATTGTAATCACACAAATTTTATCTTCCTGAAGTAAGCATAGAGCTCTTTTGAGGTTTTCCAAGTGTTTGTTACTTATAAAAAAGGAAAAACAGATGGTGAGCCAAAGGTTCCATCTTAGCCTCTGCCCACCCTGTTTTTAAATATAGATCCTGTAAAAAGAGATGAAAACTTCACACAATTGTGGGGTTTTGTTTACACACAAGCCTTAAGTAACATTTCTGAGGCTTTTATTCCCAGTCTCTTTTAAGAATTAGAATTAGTGTCCTATCTCTGGATTTGTAAGATAAAGTAGATAAGGGCGGAGTAGAGTATAAATACTGCCCGTAGGAGTTTGCCCTCCTGTAGTGATATATATGTTCATTTTTTTCTTCTCCCCTTGATATGAGTAGTCTTTTAGTGAAAAACCTCACTCCCCATTCAACCTTGTCTGTTGAGTCCCAGATGAAGGACATTTCGGCACAGGTGGTACTACCAATTATAGTGGCTTCGAATATTAATAGTAAGTACTCAATTATTTTTGTGTCCAGACACTGTGCATTATTTTATATGCATAATATGTGTTTTCTCTTTCAGTTTTCTCAACCACATCATGAAATCCTTATGTAGACTGTTGTCCTTATTTTATGTATATAGAAAATTGAAGTCCGTAAAGTTTAAATAAGTATCCCAAGGTAAGACTATCACCCACTCTAGAACCTGAGCTCTCACTCAGGGTGCTTGATTGGGAAGATAAAGTTCAAGATACCAGTAAGTCTGGTGGACAATAGGTCTGGAGCAAAACAGGGTGGAAGAGCCAATGATAAAGTCAGAGAAGTAGAAATAGACTTCATAGTGCCTTAAATCATGCGGATCTCGTACCAGTTGTTCTTTATACAGACTCCCATTTTTAGCCCTCTGTGCTTTATCTTATGTCTTCTGAAGTGTCTCACACTTATAATTTCGGAGTCTCTTTGGGGTATTATGGTGAATAACCTTGCCTTTGCCATTGAAGTTTATTAAATAAATTATTGGATGTTTTTCATTAATTAGTAACTTCCGTTTCTTTTTTGTTTTTCTTTTGAGATAGAGTGTCACTCTTGTTGCCCAGGCTGGAGTGCGATGGTGAGCTCTTGGCTCATTGTAACCTCCGCCTCCTGGTTTTAAGTGATTCTCCTGCCTCAGCCTCCCAAGTAACTGAGATTACAGGCAAATGCCACCACACCCAGCTAATTTTTCTGTTTTTAGTAGAGACAGGGTTTCGCTATGTTGGCCATGCTGGTTTCACTCTCCTGACCTCAGGTAATCCGCTTGTCTCAGCCTCCCAAACTGCTGGATTACAGCTATGAGCCACCGTGCCCTGCTAGTAACTTCTGTTTCTACTGCCACTACCCTAGTTCAGACCTTCATTTCTCACCTGGACTATCTCAGTCGCCTTCAAAATGGTCTGTAGTCTTACCCTATTCTCATCTGTATTTCAAGCTGTTAATGTAAAAGTTTTATTAAGTTTTTTTGTGGGGGGAGATTTTTCAGCATGGTAACCTTGCTGAGCTTCTTAAATATAAGCAGGGGATTCTGAACGTAAGATGCTTTCTTTTACTAGTAAATCTTTTTTTTTTGTTATTGTTGTTCTTTTTTAAAATATACTTTAAGTTCTGGGATACATGGGTTTTTTGGTGTTTTTTGTTTTTTTTGTTTTTTTTTTTTTTTTTTTGGGATGGAGTTTCATTCTTGTTGCCCAGGTTGGAGTGCAATGGTACGGTCTTGGTTCACTGCAACCTCCGCCTTCTGGGTTCAAGCTATTCTCCTGCCTCAGCCTCCTGAGTAGCTGGGCTTACAGATGCACACCACCATGCCCAAGTAATTTTTGCATTTTCAGTAGAGACAGGGTTTCACCATGTTGGCCAGGCCGGTCTCGAACTCCTGGCCTCAAGTTATCTACCTGCCTTGGCCTCCCAAAGTACTGGGATTACAGGCATGAGTGACCGTGCCCAGCCTACAGGTAAATCTTCTATTAGTAAATCTCATTACAACAACATTCTTTATTGCTCTAAAACACTTTGAAGGCCGGGCTCGGTGGCTCACACCTGTAATCCCAGCACTTTGGAAAGCTGAGGTGGGCAGATCACAAGGTCAGGAGATAGAGACTGTCCTGGCTAATATGGTGAAACCCTGTTTCCACTAAAAAATACAAAAAAATAAGCTGGTCTTGGTGGCATGCACCTGTAGTCCCCACTACTCAGGAGGCTGAGGCAGGAGAATCACTTGAACCCAGGAGGCAGAGGTTGCAGTGAGCCAAGATTGCGCCACTGCACTCCAGCCTGAGCGACAGAGCGAGACTTCTTCTCAAATAAATAAATAAACAAAGAAACAAACCACTTTGAAGTGCATGTAAAATAAGACATTCTTGCAAATTTAATATGTATGACTTTCTGCAATTTCTGACAGTTTTAAATAGGCCTTAGTCGTACTCTCAGGGTAGGGTATAAATTATGGTAAAACTGGTGAAAGTGTTTCAAAGTTTCAAAGCCTTTTTAAGTTGTGAGTTGTCTCATAAAATTTTCCTGTTTTGAAATACGGATGGCATGGCCGCTGGGTGTAGTTGCTCTCGCCTGTAATCTCAGCACTTTGGGAGGCTGAGGCAGGTGGATCACGAGGTCAGGAGTTAAGACCAGACCAGCCAGGCCAAGATGATGAAACCTCGTGAAATGTCTCTACTAAAAATACAAAAATTAGCCGAGCCAGGCGTGGTGGCAGGCGCCTATAATCTCAGCTACTAGGGAAACTGAGGCAGAGAATTGCTTGAACCCAGGAGGTGGAGGTTGCAGTAAGCCAAGATCACACCACTGCACTGTAACCAGGGTGACAGAGGAGGAAAGAAGGAAAGTAGAAATCCAATTAGATTTACTAAAAAGTCTGAATTTGAGTATTTTTAACCATAGTAAGTATTATTAGTAGTAAATAAATAGTACATACAAGAAATTAAAATGTAAAGCATGATGTGTAATAGCTTGTAATACAAATATTTTGATTTGCTAGAGCCAGAATTTAAGGCATATTGAGAGAATCTATAAGTTTTTGAGTCCTTATTTTGAAGAAAGTGGGTAAAGCTTCTCTTTGATTCCCATTAATGATACTTCTAATATTTTCTAAAGAATACTTTTTTATAATTTCAACTAAAAAAATCATATTACATATTCATGCTGATATATGAATGCTATAGATATATATACACACACGTATATATACACTGTATATTTCAAATTAATGAAATTTGACTATTATTTAGTTGGTCTATTTTGCCATACATAAGCAATGCAAAAATAGTCTGCTATATAAAAATGTTACCTCCTGTGTACCAAACTCAACTCCCTATTTGAATGTCAAACTAAAAATGTAACAGTACCAAAGCAGACATCATTTTCTTCTACAAACTTATCTTTACTTGCCAAATTTCCATTTTTATCAATTGTATGGATCTTAATTTTTAGAGTTTCCTGAGCCTTGTAGTCAACTTTGATTATTCTTTCCCCATCATTCTCCACTTTTCACTGGTCACAGAGTTCTGTCAATTCCTGATTTGAAAGATGTTTCAGATGATGTTTTATATAAGATTTCATGGAGTGAAAGTGTTCTGCTATTAAAAAAAAAAGTCTATGAGGATTGCTATAAGGGAAAAGGTAATTGGCTTTGAGGTCTGATCTCATTTCCCATCATAGCACTTCTACTTTCTTTGGATAAATTAATTTTTTAAAGCTTTAGTTTATTGTTTGAATAGAGGTAATAATGCCTGCTTCATAGGATTGCTGGGGATTAAGGTAACATACAAATTGAATGGCAATTATTAGATGTTCAATATATTTTAAGTTTTTTTTCCTGACTTTTTTTTTTTTTTTTTTTTTTTGAGACAGAGTCTTGCTCTGTCACCCAGGCTGGAGTATAGTGATGTGATCTCAGCTCACTGCTGCCTCTGCCTCCCGGGTTCAAGTGATTGTCCTCCTTCAGCCTTCTGAGTAGCTGGGATTATAGGCACCTGCACTGTGTCTGGCTGATTTTTTGTATTTTTAGGAAAGATGGGATTTCACCGTGTTGGCCAGGCTGGTCCTGACCTCCTGACCACAGGTAATCCACTCACGTTGGCCTCCCAAAGTGCTGGGATTACAGGACTGAGCCACCATGCCCAGCCCCTGACTTATCTTTTCTAAAGAGCAGAGACTGGCAAATACTCAATTTTATATTTTCTCAAATATTTTCCCAACTTTGAAGAGGTATTGGAACTCCAACTGTGTGTTTCTTGAGTACTTATTAATTGGTTATCTAACTGTTAAGCATTTAAAAACATTCTTTGGCCAGTAGTAATTTTTATACTTGCTATCAACTATATAAACTGCTTCTTATTTCTTAAGTTATTGCCAAGTCCCCTGCATTTATCTTTTCCTTTGGATTATCAAAATCACAGGTGTAAAAATCTTGGCATATCACTCTTAGAATGTTTTATATTCCCGTTTAAGATTTTATTTACAGTTTAAACAGACAGTTTTATTGTTATTATTTTTGGCCTTGCTTGAGTCTATGCCCAGATATACTCTTTATATGTAAAGAATAACTCTTTAGATGATTAAGACTTACAGAATGGGCCGGGCATGGTGGCTTACACCTGTAATCCCAGCACTTTAGGGGGCTGAAGCCGGCAGATTACTTGAGCCCAGGAGTTTGGTCAACATGTCAAACCCCTATTTCTACAAAAAAATTAAAAAATTAGCTCAGTATGGTAGCACACACCTGTGGTCCCAGCTACTTGGGAGGTGGAGGTGGGAGGGTCACCTGAGCCCGGGTAGGTCAAGGTTACAGTGAGCCAAAATTTTGCCACTGTACTCCAGCCTGGGCAACAAATAATTGGGCTAAATTTTTGAGGTTTTACCTTATAGTAGAATATTTGAAGTTGGAGTAGCTATTTTCTTTTATTAGTTTAAATATTCTTGTGCTTACATAAATAATTTTCCAGGGCCAAGTACGGTGGCTCACACCTGTAGTCCCAGCAATGTGGGAGGCTGAGGTGGGAGGATTGCTTGAGGCTAGGAGTTCAAGACCAGCCCGGGTAACCTGGTGAAACCCCACCTCTACAAAAAATACAAAAATTAGCTAGGTGTGGTGGTGTGTGCCTGTAGTCCCCACTACTTGGGAAGCTCAGGTGGGATGACTGTTTGAGCCTGGGAGGTCAAGCCTGCAGTGTGCCATGATCCTGCCACTGCAGTCCAGCCTGGAGGAGAGTGAGAACCTGTCTCAAAAATAATAATAACTTCCTCAGGAAATCTGGTTAATACAGTAATATTTATAGGGTAGGATATTATTTTCCTAGATAATAAAAATTTGACGTCTATTAATTATGAGCTGTGTTTTGATTTATGTTGAGATATTTTGTTCAAATTTTAGGAAGAATATTTAAACTACTTAAAGTGCTTTCCAAGTACCTTTGTTTACTTTATTTTTGTATTTATTTATTTTAAGATGGGGTTTCACCATGATGGCCAGGGTGGTCTTGAACTCCTGACCTCAGGTGATCCACCCAGCTTGGCCTCCCAAAGTGCTACAACTACAAGTGTGAGCCACCACGCTTGGCCACCTTTGTATACTTCAAAGTACTCATTTATTTATAAACAGTATGTTGCAGATAATTGCTAAAAGAGGTCATACTTGATTTGTCATTTTTTTCTTTCTTTTCTTTCTCTTTCTTTCTTTCTTTTTTTTGAGACAGGATCTGTCTCTTTTGCCCAGGATGAAGTACAGTGGCATGATAATGGCTCATTGCAGCTTCAAATTCTTGGGGTCAAGAGATACTGCCACCTCATCCTCCCAAATAGCTGGTACTACAGGCATGTGCCACCACACCTGGCTAAGTTTTGAGTTTTTTTTTTTTTTTTTTTTTTGTAGGGACAAGGTCTCCTTATATTGCTTAGGCTGGTCTCAAACTCCTGGGCTCAAGTGATCTTTCCGCTGCAGCCTCCCAAAGTGCTGGGACTGTAGACATGAGCCACCACACCCAGCCTGTTACTTTTTTCATTGTAAAACTTGAAATTTAGAGATTCAGACAGACTGCCACAATTGTTAATTCCATATTCTTAGCCAACTGTCCCATAACCTGTTTCTCCTTTGATACCATCTAAAAAGACAAAGGAATACAAGCCTTATTAGGTCATTAACAAAACCCTTGGCACTTCCTTTTGAGGTGATGGTGGTGAAGAAAAGCAAAAAAAAAAAAAAAAAAAAGCAAGCTTTTGGGAAGATCTTAAATGGTTAAAAAAAATAATTAAGATTTGTGAATGGCTCCACAGTATTAGTGTGAAGTAGACGATTTTTAGTTTTAATAGACATCCAAAGTACTTTACTGGCTAAGATTCAGGAAATGAATATACTATTGACTTTGCTTGCAAATAAATGAGTTGAAATATTTGTGTATTTGCTTCTAAAAAAAATCATCTAATGCAGAGATCAGCAAACTTTCTGTAAAGGATCAAATGGTGAATACTAATATTTTAGGCTTTGCGTGCCATACAGTCTTTGCTGCAGAGATTCATCTCTGCATTGTAGTGCAAAAGCAGCCAAAGACCGTACATAAACAATTGAGAGTGACTGTGTTCCAAAAAAAGTTTATTTAGAAAAACAGTCGACAGTAATTTGCCAGAGCTTCAGTTAAAAAATACACCATATATGGGAATTCTGTATTCTTTCTGCTCAGTTTTTCTGTAAACCCTAAAACTGCTTTTAAAAAATAGTCTATTGAAATTTCTTTTTAAACAGGCTGTCTTACTCTGTCTTCTGGGGTGGAGTACAGTGGCACAATCTCTGCTTACGGAAGCCTCTGCCTCCCGAGTTCAAGCGATTCTCCTGCCTCAGTCTCCCACGTAGCTGAGACTACAGGTGTGCGCCACCATGCCTGGCCAATTTTTGTGTTTTTTTTTTCAGTCGAGTCGGGGTTTCACCAAGTTGGCCAGGCTGGTCTCAAACTCCTGACCTCAAGTGATCTGCCCACCTTGGCCTCCTGGATTATAGGTGTGAGCCACCGTGCCTGGCCTGAATTTTAAAAAAAAAAATATAACAGAGAATACAAATATGTAGCATGAAGTGATGATCAAACCTCAAATACATCTCTTAGTTTTTGTGGAATAATAAATCTACCGGATGACTGAATACAACTATCGACTGTCGTATATGCTTACGGAAGACTTCAAACCATTCTGTTTTATAGGGATCTTTTTAAAAACTTACGTTACTCGTTGATTAAAACAAAATCGTGTCGTTATTACATTTGATAACATAAACACCTAGAGGACCTTTTTCAACATTTAGGGGAATTGTTGGAGAAATTGCTGATTTAAAGAATTTCCTTGGTTGAACACAAAATAATTGCTGAAGAATTTTTAACAATGTTACTATTCTTCTGTCATTGATATAGTAATTACTTTGAGTTTCCATCCTACAGTATTTATTTTTTTCTCCTATTCTGTAAATATACCCTGGAGTGTGCTCACAAATGTCAGTTAAAGTATTTATAATCATTGGCCATAATATTCGTACCATTCCTTTGACAACACATTTGAACAATTAATTTAGACTAATGTGTTGTTGCAGCTGAATTAATTTTAATGGATTTTCTGGGGTTTTTAGTTTAAATATCACTGTGATGTATCTGTTTACTTTTTTTTTTCCATTTACTTTTAACCTTTTTATTGTGAAATATAACACATAGAAAAATACATAAAACAGAGAGGTACAGTTTAATAAATTATTATAAAGCAAACATCAGTGGAACTACTATTGCAGGTCAAGAAGGTCAAGAAATAGAGCATTTTCAGCACCTCAGAATCCCCTTAAAAGACTTTTTTTGGGCAGGGTGGGGGATGGAGTTTTGCTCTTGTTGCCCAGGCTGGAGTACAATGGCACAATCCTGGCTCACTGCAACCTTCAAGCAATTATCCTGCCTCATACTCCCAAGTAGCTGGGATTATAAGCATGCACCATCATGCCCAGCTAATTTTTGTAGTTTCAGTAGCGATAGGGTTTTACCATGTTGGCCAGCCTGGTCTTGAACTCCTGACCTCAAGTGATCTGCCTGCTTTGGCCTCCCAGAGTTCTGGGATTATAGGCATGAGCCACCATGCCCAGCCTGTTTCTTTTCTTTTTCTTATTTATTTATTTTTTTAACTCTGTTGCCCAGGCCAGAGGTTTCACCAGGCTGGTCTCGAACTCCTGACCTCAAGTGATCCGCCCACTTTGGCCTCCCACTGTGCCCAGCCCATTTCTTCTTGTTTTATCTCCTATATGTGCATTTTACTTCTTAATTGTTTTATCTCCTATATGTGCCACTCCAAACAATATTGTTTAATTTTGCTTGTTTTTAAGCTTTGCATTACCTTTTTTTTTTTTTTAGATGGGGTATTGCTCTTGTTGCCCAGGCTGGAGTGCAATGGCACGATCTTGGTTCATCCCAACCTCCACCTCCTGGGTTCAAGCCATTCTCCTCCCTCAACCTCCCGAGTAGCTGGCATTACAGGCATGTGCCACCACACCCAGCCAATTTTTGCGTTTTTAGTAGAGATGAGGTTTCTCCATGTTGGTCAGGTTGGTCTCGAACTCTTGACCTCAGATTATCCGCCCACCTCAGCCTCCCAAAGTGTTGGGATTACAGGCGTGAGCACCCGCACCCATGCCCAGCCTGCATTACTTTTAATAGCAAAAACTGCAATTATTTTTGCACCAATCTAATAAATAGAATAACAGAATAAATTCTTCAGTGTGTCACTAATACTACACATGATAATAAAAATATAATAATAGTAATAAAAATGGCCAGGTAGATGGTAGTAATGTGATACTGAGCTGTATTCAAGCCTGTCTTCAGTAAAACTGCTCCGTGGGTAACATCCCGTGTTTGGCACCTCTTCCTGCCCTTTTAACTACATTTGCTACCTCATAGGACACTGTTGCTGGTGCCTGATAACAATTACGGTGAGTGGTGAAAGGTGTATCACTTGGTTTTGAAAATAGATTTTTCTTTAAGGCCTTAGGTCAGTCACTCTGTAAGTTTTATGGTGATCGGACTGATTTTCTGTATTTTAAAAAGACTGATTATAAAGATTCCAATATATGTGAATGTTAATGTATATGTATAGTAGATACATATATAGACATAAGTATTTGTGTTTCTGACTGTAAGAAACACTTTAGTCACCTAAAACATTTAATTTTATAGAATTGTCTTGTTTTTCAGGTGAAACTTCCACCGATGATGGAAATCATAACTGCTGAGCAGCTGATGGAATATTTAGGTTGGTGTTGAAAAGTGGATTTTATATCTCTTCAAACAAATGTTTTCAAAGCTAGTTTATTACTCAGTCTCACCTTTCTGAAGTGCTATTGTACAATCTGTTAAAATTATAGTTTTAAATCTGCTAATTAAAAATTTTTATAAGTATGTTAACTGTTCTTAGATGGTATAGTCTTCTTTCTGGTCTGCATTAAAATTCTGTAATACAAGGAATCTAGGTAACATCTGGAAAACAAGATACATCTTAATCCCAATAAATTGTAGAATGGGAGATGGCACAGAATCGCTGACTTTGCATGTAGAAAGTGTTTTAAAATGTTGGATAGACTTGAATTAGAGACAAAGGAGGTGATTTAGAGCAGTGCTACTCAAAGTGTGATTCATGGACATATGCCACTCTACAAAATGTTAGTTATCAGTCTGCAGTGAGATAGAGTCTTGTCCTAGGATGTACAATATTTACATTAGTAAGCATACTGTTTATGTCTTCTCTAATTTTTTATAGGAAAATTTTCTGCTTGAAGGAAGTAATGTATTGAATTGCATTCTTGTCCAAGGTTCTTATTTCAAAACAGACCACTAATACAGTTTGTAGACTGGCTACATTGGTTGAACTTGTTTAGAGAGCAGGCATGTACATCACATTGTGGCCTTTTATAATCTAATCTGGCAAATAAGAATTCATATATTTATACTATTACCAAATAGGAAATCTTAATTCATATTCTTACAGTTTTTTCAGTAATTAAATTTGTATTTAGGCCAGGTGTGGTGGCACACGCCTGTAATCTCAGCACTTTGCGAGGCCGAGGTGGGCAGATCACTTGAGGTCAGGAGTTCGAGACCAGCCTGGCCAACATGGTGAAACCTCGTCTCTACTAAAAATACAAAAATGAGGTGGCTGTGGTGGTGTGCACCTGTAGTCCCAGCTACTCGGGAGTCTGAGATGGGTGAATCACTTGAGCCCAAGAGGTAGAGGTTGCAGTGAGCTGAGATCACACCAGTGCACTCCAGCCTGGGTGATGGAGCGAGACTCTGCCTCAAAAACGAAAACAAATTTTATTTTTAAAAATTCTTGTCTATGGCCAGGTGCGGTGGCTCACGCCTGTAATACAAGCACTTTGGAGGCCAAGGCGGGCGGATCACCTGAGTCGGGAGTTCAAGACCAGCCTGACCAACATGGTGAAACCCCGTCTTAAAAAAATAAATTTAAAAAAAATTTAAAAATTAAATAAATAAATAAAAATTCTTGTCTTTACCCTTCTAGACAACTAGTTAACTGATTTTTTGTGAGATCTAGGCTTAGTGATATAACTGAGACCACAAACTTTAGAAGACTCTTTTTTTTTTTTTTTTTTTTTTGAGACAAGAGTCTTATTCTGTTGCCCAGGCTAGAATGCAGTGCCGTGATCATGACTTGCTGCAACCTTGACCTTCCTAGGCTCAGGTGATCATCCCACTTCAGCTTCCTGAATATCTGGGACTGCAGGCACATGCTACCATGTCCAGCTATTTTTTTTTTTAATAGAGATAGGGTTTCACTGTGTTGCCTAGGCTGGTCTTGAACTCCTGGGCTCAAGCGATCCTTCTACCTTGGCCTCCCAAAGTGCTGGGAATACAGGCATGAGCCACTTCACCGAGGAGAAAGATCCTTCTCAGAAAATATAATTTACATCATGTAATACCGATTTACTGGCTAGGGACCTTATAGTTAAGGGAAGATTACTCTGAATACCTAGATGCCTGCAAACTGGCTTAAAAAGAAAATCCTTCTTTTAAGCTAGCTTAGTGATTCTTTTTATTATTATTATTATTTTAAATTTTTATTGTATTTCCTGTTTTTACTTTTTAATATGGAAATATTCAAACATACACACAAATAGAATCATATAGTGAACCCCCATTTACCCATTAACCAGCTTCAAAAGTTAAGAATTCATGGCCACTTTTGTTTCAGCCTTCCTTTCTGGAGTATTGTAAAGCATATGGCAAACACACCATCATATCATTTCACCCATACGTACTTCAGATTATACCTTTTATATGTTTTTTGTAACCAGATGTGAACAAAAGATACAAGGTAGAGGAATTATGGTCTTAGTTCTGCCACTGACATACACTTTAATTTTGGGATAGTCCCTTTTCCTCTCTAGACTTCAATTTTTTCATCTGCATAATGGAGTAGAAGATGTGGGAGCCATGCATGTGTGTGTGTGTGTGTGTGTGTGTGCTTTTCAGGTTTTAAAGTGCACAGGGGTTCCCTGCTACAATGGAGATTCTGATTCAGAAGGTCTCAAGTGGAATCTTGGATCATGCATTTCTAAGAAGTATTCACGTAATATAACTGCTGCTGATCCACAGGCTATGCCTTGAGTAATAAGGCTGTTATCTCAAAGTCAGGGATGTTGCACGTTCTGCAATTCCACAAGAGTAAAATTCCTGATAATTTCATTCACATTTCTGCCAGTAGGTGGGAAGCATGGTTTAAATCCTCCCAGGAAAACTGGCCGAATTTTTAAATCTTCAAGTGAAGGCTAATCATTGATTCCAGGCAGTGGTGTGTTAAAGCCAGCATACACCAACTCTCAAGAGCTGATTGTAAACAATTTTCAGGAAATTTGTGAGCCAGTTGTCAAAAATCAAACCATCATTAAAAATTAAATTAACATCCATATTCCTAGTGGTAATATTTGCAATAGCCAAGAGGTCTGCTGACAGATAAATAAACAAAATGTGGTATACACACACAATAGAATAGTATTCAGCCTTAAAAAGGAAGGAAATCCTGTCACATGCTACATATGGACTTTGAGGACATTATGCTAAGTGAAATAAACTAGTCACAAAAAGACAAATACTGTATGATTCCACTTAAAGTAGTGAAATTCATAGAGATCGAAAGTAGAATGGTGGTTATCAGAGGTTGGGGGAGGGGGAAATGAGGAGTTGTTGTTTAATGGGTATAGAGTTTCAGTTTTACAAGATGGAGAAGTTCTGGAGATCTGTTTCACAACAAGGTAAATATACTTAACACAACTGTGTTTTTTATTGCAAATAAATTTTTATTAAATCATATAAACTCACAATTAAATTATATAGAGACAAGAGTGATAACTATTCAAAATTCATCATTTCCAAAATATTTTACTATTATATTATCACTATACTATACGTGTGTATTATATATGTAATATATAACAAATATTTGCACTATTTTATTTGCATGTTAGAAACATTGTATAATAGTGTGCTACTGTGTGTCTCCTCCCAATTCTGCATTCAGTAACATGGAGCTGATAATTTGAAATTGGAAAATGCTACAAATTAGGTTGCTCCCTTCCCTCCATGTCCTGGAGAGCGGCTTGTTAAATATCTACCAGCACACCACTGGTTCCAGGGCCTAACAAACTTTCACTGCTAGCAAACACTTCCTCTAGAATTACCTCAAAACCCACATGTTGCATTTTAAAATTTCTTTTCCAGAATGGAGGTGGAAATCAAGTCTTTGTTAAAGCATGGCTTTAAATTGACCTTCCAGCCACTGTGGTAAGGAAATAAGAAAGAAGCTTAGAACAATGCATTATTCAATGAATATTAACTGAGCATCTCTATGTACCAGACTCAGAAATAGTAAAATTGCAAATAATTTAGAAAACCTATGCATGACAGAATCCACCTCTGAAGAATAATCTGGCACTGTCTAAAACTGGTTCTAAGACACCTATTAAACCATTTTTGTGCATGAGTGGTCTCATCTCAGTATAGAAAGGGCATTGGGTTAAGAGACCTGGGCTCAAATATTGGGTTTAGCACTAGCTGTGGGACCTTAAGCAAATTATTTCAACTCTCTGTGCCTCAGTTTCCTCATGTGTCACATGGGAGTAGAAGGATCATCATCATCATCATCATCATAGCTAACACATATATATGCTTACTGTGTGTTCAGCACTGTTCTAAGGGCTTTATGTAAATTCACTCATTTAATCCTCACAACAACTCTAAGAAGTTATTTGCTATTAGTTTCATTGCCAGTTTACTGATGAGTAAACTGAGGCACAGATAGGTAAGTAACTTTCTCAAGGTTACCACGGTTAGTGAATGAAGGGGGGTTGTTACACGACCTCACAGCTCAAAGAGTCATTCAATTCTCTTCTGAAGAATCCATTGCCATGCTGAAGCTGGGAGCCCTGATTAGGCCTCAAGGCTACACTCTGCTGGTTAAACCTGAGTCACAGGGCAGAACCTCACAGACCTGAGAAGCAATGATTATAGATTTGAATCTGTTGAGACTTGGGAAATGAAGCCAGGACTTCTCTGTCCAAATTGGAGCAGAAAATCCAGAGGGCAGGAGAGGTGGTGGGAAGTCACCTTCTAGATTCAGTCTGGAGACAGCATGTCACATTTTCATTTGCAACCCAGATTCTAGCAGGTTCCATCAAATGTTTTACATGGGATGTTCTCAAGGCTGATATTTGGAACTCAGCAGCGTCAAGGAACTGGTTCTATATTGTTTCTTGATGGACTTAATTTGTTCTCTGGATTTGAGTAATTTGTATGCATTTCCCTTGACCCATGGAGGCCCCAAAGGACAAAATAATAGGTGTTCCTAATTGGAATCTGCAGTGGATTCACTCTTTCTCTGAACGAAAAAAATGTTACAGAGTTACATGTCAGGAATTTGGGTATGATTTGGCTTGGCCAAAGGCTCTCATGAACCATTCCCCAGCCTTCTCTCTTGAGGACAGCTTCCTTACTTGGCTTCTTGCTTTTTTGCCTCCAACTGGAAAGCTATTTCCAAACACCACAACAACCTAGATAGCCACTGCAATGTTCATTAAAAAAAAAGAAAAAAATATATATATATATATATTTTTTTTCTCATTTGTCCTTCTACCAAAATGACCCAGGGAAATGTAATATGCCCACCTGTAAGAATAATAAAAAATATCAAAATGTAAAGAGTTAAAAATCAGCTTGTTCTCAAAGGCACCAGAGCCATTTCACCCAAAACGAAACTCTGTCAGAGTCCAGAATATTAGCTACCAATAGTGACTCCAATCTTGTATAGTCTAGAAAACAGAAAGCTAGAAATGAACTTCAGGCATCATTTGATCCAGCTCCCTTTTTCTAGTTTAGTGAATATACCAGAGATCAGCTCACTTGTAGGGACAGCTTCTGGGGTGCTGATGACCAATCTACTTTGACCACAAATTGGCTTATCTACCATCTTCCTAAGGCATGCTATAGGTTATGTTCATTCCACTGGAGAGACTCTATTATGCTTCAGCTCTCTCGGTCTCTAGTTTATTGTGATTATAATTTTGTCTTTCACATTGGTGCTGTTGTTTGGAAAATGACTACTTTGTGGAGAGCATCAAACAGAGACTAGTCCATATAGTGTCATACAGTTCGGAGATCTATTATTATCCTCTAAGTTTTCATTGATACTGAAGACAACCCTGGAAATCTGATCGGGAGCTTATAATGCTTCTTTTTATTCTTTCTAACTCAAATCTACCCAAGGACCCCCCATAAGGTCACTTTCTAACACATAGAAATGCATGCCTGAACCAAATGATAGGCAGTGTGGAGGAGTGGAATGAGCACGGACTTTGCAGACAGGCTTTTGGGTGTCTCAGTTTCCTCATTATTAAAATGAATGTATTGTATATGAAGGTCCTGGCATGGAATAGGAATTTGGTAAGTGTACCAGTTCTTAGCAAATGATAGTCCAGTACAGGAGTGATCATTTCCCTTTCCTTCAACAGGGCTCCCCAACTCATTTCCACCACAAAGGCAGTGAGAACACTGGAGCCATTCTAGCCTGACCTCCCCATTTCTTGTTCTTTCTTTTTTTTTTCCTGTTTATTCCTCCCCATTCTTCCTCATCTTTATTTCCTTTCTTCCTCTTTAATTGCTCACCATCTCCTTCCTTTCACTTCTTTTTCCTCCCCCTCTAACTATCACAGTGAGTTCTGTTTGCACACAGCAGGCGAGAAAATATCATTCAGCTGGATGGCAAATGACTTGCCAAGTGGATTTGAAGGGTTGCAGTCCTCCTTCTTCCTGTGGTGTGTGATTATTATGTTGACTAAACCTCTGGAGAAAAGAGTGACAACTAAGACAGATCCACCAAAGTACTCCTATCTCATAGGCCTTTGCTACAGGCCTGGCAGTTGACCCGACCTTCTCTGGCACTCAGGCAATTCCCCAGCCCCCAAGTTAGAGTGCCAGAAAAATTAGTTCCTGATCTCAAAACACTCTGTACTTGGGGGAAAGAGGAGGGAGGAATACAGTCTCTGTAACTAAAAGGGTTATGGAAATTGCCTAGCTAGGGGATCATTTCTAGGCAGAAAGTGATGATAAAAATAGTCACTTGTAACTGAAATGAAGCTACACCCGGCTGGCTTCAAATTATCTGTTTCCTTCTTCTTTTACTGACACAAACACATTTCTGGTACCATTAGCACCACACAGGCAACTGGACAAGAATAGGGCAATGTGAATCCAGCCCCTAATGCATCTGCAAAGGGGCTGTCAGCAGAATGCTAGCAGCAGTAGCTTCTGCTGCTGCCTTTTGGGGACTGATGACTGAAGCACAGCAAACCGGGCTGAATTCCCAGGATGCAGTGAGGATCCCTGGACTCAGGTGGAGTTTGTTGCACTGTGTATTAGTTAGGATTGCCATAATCCTATGTATTAGTTAGGATTGTACCACAGAGTGGGTGGCCTTAACAACAGAAATTTATTGTCTCAGTTTTGAAGGCTAGATGTCTGAAAGTGTTGGGAATCAACTTAAGTGGCCATCCACAAATGTATGGATAAAGAAAATGTACTAATACATACAAACCAGAATACTATCCAGCTTTAACAAAGAAGAAAATCCTGCCATTTGCAATAGCATGAATGAACCTGGAAGACATTTTGTTAAGTGAGATAAGCCAGGAACAGAAAGACAAATACAGGATGATTTCACTTATATGTAGAATCTTAAAAATTAATAGAAAACTCATAGAAGTAGAGAGTAGAATAGTGGTTACCAGGAGCTGTGGCTGGGAGTGTTGAGGAAACGTTGGTTAAAGGACACAAAATTTCAGTTAGATAGAAGGAATAACACAAGAAATCTATTATAAAGCATGTTTACTGTAGTTGACAGCAATGTATTGTATACTTAAAAATCACTAAGAGAGGAGATTTTAAGTGTTCTCAACACACACAAAGAAAGTTTGAGGTAGTGCATACATGAATTAGCTCAATCTAGCCATTCCATGTTGTATATGTAAGGCTTATTGTCGAGTTTAAAATTAGGAAACTGAGGCCAGTATAAGGAAAACTAAATTCCAGTTTATTCAGCTCCCAGGCGAGGTTCTGTGGTCCAGAGAAGAGGCCAGAGAAGTAGCGCCCGGCCGTTCTGGGCGTGGGGTTTTATAGGGGGTGAGGGCAATAGATTGGAAAGTGAGGGAACAAAGCATGGGCAACCGCATTGGTCATAGAGAGACTGGACCTGGACTTGGCAAGTTGCCATTGGTAGCCCAGCAGGGCTATTTGGAAGGTGGGCAGGAGAAGGTAAAAGATTGACTGGTGAGGAAACAAAGCATGGGCACCTATATTGGTCAGAGAGAGAGACTGGACCTGGACTTGGCAAGTTGCCATTGGTTAGGCTCTCGGTGGGATTTTTGAATTTTGGGCTGACAGCATGATTTAGTGCTGAGTGTGGGGCTAGGGGTGGAATGCAGAAGTGGGTGTGGGGAGCCTGCATGGAGAAGGCAGGCGCCAGTAGGACATCTGGCCTCCTGATAGCAGTGTTATCAGGTGTGGAGGGGGTGGGTATTGTCCATCCAGCTCCCAGTGAGGCTATCGGCCTTACAGTATACATATTTCAAAACATCATGTTGTACATGATAAATATATGCAATTTTTATTTGTCAGTTAAAAGGATAC
>CAUYLG010067128.1:0-10239 GCA_963573385.1 Cacajao melanocephalus
TGTTTCTTTTTTTTTTTTTTTTTTTTTTTTTTTTTTTTTTTTTTTTTTTTTTTTGCCCCTGCATTTTGTCACCAACTGCCTAGTACTAAACCTGAAAGTGGGATACATTAGTTGAAATTATATAAATGAAAATTCAAATAAACACATACTTCTTTATAGTTACTGCCTTAGAACTTTTGAAAAAGTTAAAATGTTTATAAAAAGCTTCATATTTAAGCAGTTATGAATTGTTAACTAAAAAGTCCTTTGTGTTTGTACATGTACATGCATGTGCGTGTGTTGGGGGGGGGGCGGTGTGTGTGTTTCCCATTAGCTCCATGTTGATAACTTGGTGCTTTCTGGGAAGATATCTGGCAACCTTACTGATTAAATAAATAAATCATTAACAGAAGTATAATTCTCCTGAGTCTTAACAAAGAAATTTTCCTTCCCTTCTTCTGGAGTAGTTTTAGTTTATGAACTTCTTATATTACTTGTTTGTTCTCATCTTTAATCCTCCTTAAAAGAGAATACATCTACGGAATCATTGTTCACCAAGACTTTTGGTGTTTATATGTCCTTTGGTTCTTTCCTTGTGTTCAGGTCAAATTTTGTTCTCAGTCCTAGGACTGCAGAGAACTTTAGGTGCAGTTCATAACTCAAGATCCCAGGATTTAGCAGGCTTTTGTTTAGTGCAGCTGCCATCATAGAGGTGGGATATGATTCCCTGGCACGATATATCTAAGTCTTTGCATCAGTTTCTAACAGGCTTCTTGATCTTCCCATCCCTCCATTGTAGAGCTTTACTTGAGAGTCCCAGGACCAGCCAAGTGTAGCATTAATCCCTTACCCCCCACTTTCAACTGGAAGGACTATTTTCTACATGTATATAGAAAGACCAGAGCTGGGACACAGAGCACTTGTAAAAATTAACATTTGTGTAGCAGAGAGGTAGCTGGGGTCAGGGGGTAAGGGAGGAATTAAGTATCTTTCTACCTTCTATTATGAGCAAAGGACTGCTTTGTTTCATAGTAGGGGTAGACTACTGATTTTTAAATTTGTCTCAACTTTTCTCAACCTTAGAATTAATTTGAATTAGTTCTAGTTTCCACTAAGCTTAATTTTCCAATCTTTATTCTCCCTATTATTAAGAATTTCATCTCGTGTGTGTGCTTTGACTTCATTTCTGAGAGACAACACTGTGGATTGGTAACATATTGCTTATTTTAAAATGAGCTATTACACAAAAGTTTCAAGGTATGCCCTTAACAACAACAAAAAAGTTTTGTGAGCAATATGAGAAATGGAAATGTAAGTATACTGGAAAAGGGAACTGAGACCATTATTCTTTTATGGCCTACAGATGACCACATTTTGACAATTTTCCCTCTTTTCTGTTTAATATATCCAGTACTGGCAAAAACAGCCTGATGAAAATACCTCAGAGATCAGCTTTCTCTTTTCCCCATGTAAGGGTAATATCTTCCCCATTTCTCCAGGTCTCCTGCTTCTAGACAATTTTATTATTTAACATTTATCAAAGTGCTACAGCAATGGACGCTTAGAGAACACAGAAAGAGTATGTTGCCTGACCATCTCTTTCCCATGCAAGACCAGCCAATAATGATTTTGTCGTCTGGAGTGAGGAATTGGTGGGCAGGGACTATACTAGGGGTTACAAACTCTATAGGGGCCATTCAGATAAAATTACTGAGCAAATAAGATTTAATACCTACTTATTAAATACATTTAAATAGTTTTCATTAGCAACAATAAATGTTATTTCATTTTCTTCTTCATAACATGACTCTCTTGATATCCCTTTTATTTTCTCACTTTTGACAAATTATGACCTTAGAGAAATGTGTCCCATAGCAACATGGAAAGCATGATAATAAATGGCAATTGTCATTTGTTGCAAATTATACATTTATATAGTAGGGAATGGCTGGAAATTTGAACTTTTCAGGAACCACAGTCTTAAATGCTGGCAAAAATTTTAAACTATATTGTGTGGGTTATTGTTAAAATATAATTAATTTAGGGCTAAATTTGACCACATGTGATCTCTGAAACATAGTTTCTCTGGTGGGATTTTGTTTTTTACATGGTGATTACGAGATTATTGATGATTACTGCCTCATCTATTTGACTTTTAGTCCATATCTAAGGTTGGGCTTAGGCAACCAAAGTTCAAAAGCTCTGTAAATAATTCCTTTGCTCTTCTACAGTTGGAAGTGACCGGTATAGGCAGTTGGTTAGGGTGGTTGTGCTCCTCCTACCCACCGAATCTTACCCTTCAAAGAAATGGTTTTGTTAGCAGTAGCTAATCCATATAGATCTGCAGCAACTTGATTCTTGCCTCCTTGGAGGCACATGCTTGGGCTCACTTGCCCAACTCCTGAGATCTTATTGGGAAGCTGCTGATCACCAGCTTCAGGTGTTTTCTGTCTATTAAGAGACTGCCTTTCACTGCCATTGTCTGTGACCAATTATGGTATTAAAGAGACAGTTTAAAAACTGCGTGTCCATCACCTGGCGGTCTTGGGTGGGTGGCCCTCTTTTGCCCTGCTCCTGTCTGCCTAGCTGCCCACTCTAAGAGTTTGCCCTCTAAGAGTGAAAGCAACAACACAACCTTGATAAGGTTCATTTAACTATATGACTGAGGAGATCTGTGGATGTAATCGATGATCACAGGGAGGCAGTTTGTTAAGAATGCTTGAACTTTGACCTTTTTGACCTTCCCATCTCTTCATTGTAGAGCTTTACTTGAGAGTCCCAGGACCAGCCAAGTATAATATCCAAGATAAGAATATGTTATTAAGATGGGGATGATCTTGATATAGATAGAAAAGGCCCTTCTGTACAGTCCAAGATGTGAACAAACTTGACCCTAGACTTATATGATTTTGTAAAACAGGGAAAATTAGCCAGTATCTCCATCTATGAATAAGGAGCCCTTACATTCTTCCAACACTCTTTGACTTGATCATGTTTACTTAGAAGTCTTCTAATTACTAAGTACATTTTATAGAAACTTTATTATCTGGCAGAAACCAAATAACACAAGCAATCTAGTCACTGGAAAGCAATCTTCCCTTATTATAGGTGTAATAATTGGAATTGGGGGTATGAATCGGTCCTCTGTGAGCTTGGATAACATAACCCAGACTTCAAAATCCTCATCAACTCCAAACACACTGACAAAATGCAGTTCTCTGGCTTGTAATTGGAGAACAAACCTTTGACTGCTCTGTAAAGCTCAATTTTGGGAAGGAGGATGGAACTGCAGTGGCAGCTTATTCATCTATGATAACACTCCTTAGCATACTCTAATTTCAAATCCAAATTGGGAAAATTGACTTTAAAACTGTTTTGATGGAAAATTTTATCTGTGATCCAAAGTCCTCAGCATTTTTCTTACATTTTTTAAAGATGTGAAAACTGAGTTGAAGAAATCTGTTGAGTTTCCATGGAAATGGTGCCAATTAATTATTTTTTTCTTCCTTAGGAAAATTCCTTGACTTAGCAATACTATAACTTCCTGGCAATCCCTTGGCAGTCTTAAACTTAGTACACTTGAAATGCTGATACTTTCAATGGGAAAGTAGTTGGCTCTCATAATCCCTTTTCCCTCCAGCATATAGAGGAAGAATTAAATAATAATTCCTTTTTACCTTCTTTAAAGAACTTGTCTAGTCCCTTTAGAAAATCTTGTCTCTGACAAACATTATATAAAAGGCCCTTTTTATTTTTTTCTACAAATAAAGAGATTATCACTGGTGAAATATGTACTGCTTTTTCTAGTACACCACGAAATCTCAGGATAGTTAAAGAATATTTATTAATTAGGTAATAAGCAGCTTTCCTTGCCTAGTATGTTCCATGGACTGAATGATCATATCTGCAACAGTTTAGAGAAATACATTTGGATGGAATCAGCCTTTTTAGGTGCTTAGGTACTTAATTATTTTATTTCAAAATATTCCAAATTATTCCTAATTATCTTTTTCTCATGCTAACTGCTGATTTCCCTGTACCTTCTAGTCATCAGGAAGGCTTTTAAAGAAACATTTGATAAGGATTGACGTTCTCTTAGTCCTTACAAATAAAACAATATTCTATTCCATTCTGGTACGTTACTGATGTCCAAGAATAAAAGAATCTAAGGAAACTGCTCTAAGATGACTAATCCAAAACATCATCAATAAGTTGGATTTAAGTATGTATGGAGAAAAAATATTATAGATGAAATATGATTAAAATGTTAATATCTGAGTCCCCAATGAATTTTTAAAAATCTAGTGATAATTGACCTTGATTATACACATTAGGTAAGAAGATATGGACAGATAGTAATCAATAAATATTGCATAATTAGGATCTTGTTTCCCTTTACCACTCTCTCTTCCTCCTTTTCTGTGTGCATATGGGCAGTAATTATCTATGCATACGGTAGAATAATGACTGGGCTCTTCTAGGCTTAACAGATACTAGCAGCCCTTCCTTGAATTGCTCTCTGTGGGACGGCCAGAAGGATAAATGACAAGATCAAACATTCCAAGGATCTCTTCATTACACTTGATACTTGTCACTTCGCTTCATCTCCTGTGGCGCTCTTCACATTTTCTCCTTAATTCTAACATGATTTAATTAAAACCACGGTAATTTAATAATTTATAAGAAAAACACTTCAGGGATTTTTCCCCCAAAAATCTCAAGGCATCTTCTCTCTTTATGCTTTCCAAAGCTCTGTGAGGTATGTCGGGGAGGCCAGGTAGAAATAATCTTAATCTACTTCATTTAAATCTTTAGTAGCTGTTCTAATCCTAATTGTACAATGATCTCAGATGGAGCTTTGCATCTCTTTCTTGAGAGAGCTAAAGGCACAGTGGGAGGATAATAGTAGACTTAAAAAAGATCTGTCTTCCTCCTTAAATATGAAATCACTAAAAATGGAAAACTGTCAAAGAGTTTCTTGCATATAAATTTGCAAGCAGTGTATTCAAGTGTTTCATGAGAGAATAGAAGTTTAGCTTCATCATGTGTTGCATTCCAACACCATGTATTCATTGGAAGAATGATCTAAGTACCACCTTCCTGTTGAGAAAAATGCTGCTTGAAGTGATGGGTAAGGATCACTCATTTAAGAATATACCTTTGTTTGAAGGATGATTCTTAATGTTCTAGGAGCAGGCCCATTGAGGGTCTGTATTTAATAGTTCAGTGGTTGTTAGAATTTGGTGCAATCCATTCCCAGCCATCTTCACAATAGGAAAAAGGAGCCTGACTGGGAGTGGTTAGTAGTTGCTGTGAAATAATTTCCTGGTTTTATTCCAGTGTCTCTCTCAACAACTTACTGGCACCAGTTTCAAGGAAATTTTAGTTTGGACTCAAGTTATTTCAAAGATGGGCTTGTATGTTACATACTCATTATCATGGGCAGCTAATGTTACCCCCTACCTCTGCCACCTTTAATGTTTTTCATTTTTGAACACTGAATAAGGTCTTATTGTCAGATAAAGTATAATAAATAATCTGCTAGAGTCTCTCTCTTTTCAATAGAGGACAAACATTTCAGGGAACACTGGAGGCAGAAAATATTCTGTCTGTGGAAGATGTACTGTGGGTACAGTTTTCAGCTCTTCTCTGCATAACAAATAATTGTTCAAGAAATGTTAGATCAAACGCTGAAGGCAAAAGAACAGTTGAAAATGCCAATGCAGTCTTTGATTGGCATTTAGTGCAGAGCACAGAAAACTCATGCTAGCTCCTTTCTTTGGAGGAATCAAATTATTTACCACTCCTACCAAGTTAGGTTCCATGGCCTCTGATGAATCTTGGAGAATTTTTCTTACTTGACCTTCCTAGAGTCCTCATGATAACATCAACAGCACTACCACAGACATTATGACAAGGCCATTTCATGCCTTTGTTAATTAAAATAATTTTCTTGCATTAATTGTATTACAGCAAAATTACATAGTATGAGATTACTAGTAAAATGTATAAAACACACAATTACATACTTCCGTCCTTAGAGGCTTTATTCGGTATTCATCAGATTTCTTGATATTTTACTTAGAGATTTCTAAATAGACTGAAGTTAGCGTCAGTACCTTGTTTCTTAGGAAGACCACGGAACTTGTCATCATCAGATTTTCTTCTGGCTGTCTTTTGTTGAAACACTGTAAAAATTACAGAACATATTATTTATTGAACATAAGTGTTCAAAAAATCCATACTGTAGAAGTCTCCAGGAAGCCAGAATGCAATATCTCATTTTCCTGAGTATCAGTTCCTGAATTGTGTTATTTTTTGGTAGGAAGATTATTAAATTTACAGTTTTCTCATTTGTGCAGCTTATCAGTCATTTCAGAAAGCATTTTCATTGAGCAGAGTAGTATAATGCTGATGGAATGCCTCATTAAACTATTTAAATCAAGATATGATTCCATTTTGATAGCAGATAAGAATAAAAGCTGCATTCTGTTAAAAGCGATAAATGTTAAAATTATATGAAAAATTCCATTTGCACAGAAATTACCCATGCTGACTTTTTGATGATAAGCAAGGATGACTGTTTCACCTTAAATAGATGAAAAGACTGTTGTATTTCATAGATATAATAATAAAAAAAACACTTTATTCTTGCATCATCTATCTAGACTTCAGACCTCTTAAAACAGCTTATTCAAATTACTTCATTATCTGAAAAGTGCTTTGTTCTCATTTATTATTTCTCACACAAAATTCTGGGAGAGAAGTCAGCATTACTCACCCCATTTTGCAGATGCAAGATAAAATTGATTGTTTAATATTTATTGAGCACCCACAAAGTTCCATATAGCTTCTGGCACTTGTTAATAAAAAGTCCAGACTCTTTACAACTTTACTTTCGAAAATGAACATCCCGGAGTTACATTTATTTTTTATGGGCAGTGTGAATTACAGGGTTTGGGAACTGGAAAAGGCTTTGGGGATTTAGTCCAACCTCATATGTTTATAGATGAGGGAGTTGGAAGTAACTAGCTTGTAAAAAGGCTAAGTAATTTTGCAATGATCTCAGAGCTGTTGTTAGCAGAGATGTGATTTAAGCCCACAAGCCTTGAACTTCAGTCTGTTGCTTGGTTCCTTACAGCACTCCTGCCTCTTCCCTTCCGTAACGATTCCCTTATATAAAAGTAAAGAGAGAGACAGAGAGAGAGGACTAAAAGGGACCTTAGAACAATTCCAACACAGCTGCATCTCTTGTTCCTTTTAGCAATTCGACAGAATTTCCTGGGATAATTGAGCTGAGGCCTGTGGGAGTGAATGTGTTTTAGCCCGATGGTGCTGGACCACTGACTGGCAGAAGCATTCCGACAGTTACCCTAGATTTCTGTCTTTGGTTTTAATATTCTTTAAACCAATATAAGACCAAGGTCATATCTGTGATTAACCCCGGAGACTTCTTTTTTTTTAAATGAAAACTTCCCCCCATCAGATCAACAATTAGTTATTAAGCATATACAATTTGCCAGATGCTGTAAAGAGAAACAGTACTCCCTTTAACTGTGCTCTTTTAAACAGAAGAGGCAAAATATGTTTCCAGTTTTAATGTGTTTGAATAAAAGTATACACATAAAATAATATTTTTGGTTGAAAACCAGTTTTCTGCTTCAAGTTAGTACTTGGAAAACATGCTAAATATAAGTAACTGGCAAGTTCTGGGTTCGTTGGCTTACTTACATTTTTCCTAAAATAAAATATATTGAGAAATATATAGTGTATAAATATATGTGAGGATATTAAACGTTATAAGAGGTACTTGATTTTTTTTCTATTTGCTAGTTGTAAAAGTCTTTAAAATGCAATGCTTTAAAAATTTTAATAACTTGCAGTCTCTGTGCTTTTTTGCCAATATTGTTAAGATATAACTGAGAGTGTTTCAGATTTGAGAGCTGGCATCATTAATATGGGAAATGACCTGAATCCAAAGATCTATTCAGACAATAAATTCTTCAAATAAAAATTACATTAATTGATAAGTTTTAAAAATTCTGCTGAGGTTTGAAGCTACAAAGTACTTGGAAATGAAATTATTTTTCCAGCTTTTTGGCATTAATTTGTTACAAATCACTTTGGACCCTATATGTTACTGGAATCCTTTTTCCTGATAACAATCCTTTTGGCTGAGCATTTGTTATGAAATAACAGTGAATGCTCTTTTTCAGTTACTAGATTAAGAAGTTCCCAGAAGTGTATGTATTTATTGTCAAGATTTCACCAGGGCTTATACTTGGAACAGCTGGGGTCAAGGGCAGAAAATTGGGATGAGACCGTAGGATACTATGAGTCAGGTGATTGTGAAAATGCTGATAATAGGACTTTAAAAGCAGTCATGTAGTTGGTCATGCCCATAGTGTAAGGTCCTCTCTACCTGTTCTACCCCCTTGGAATTCTCTTTTAAGCCACCTGCAGCTACACCCATACCTCCAGGTTCCCTTTCTCCCATCTAAAGATGAGTCTCACTTCCTAACATGAAAACAACTAGCAATTAGCATATTGCCAAACACACCATCTTCCTATCACTTTGAGTTGGGGAGGTATGTTTAAATATGAGGCAACTTGGGAAAAGACCTATTTTATCTTATTTTCTGAAGAAAGCACTAGCCCATCAAAATTATCACTGAAGCAAACACACCTGTCTAGGACAAATATTCCATTAGCCTTATGGAAAGAATAAATAGATGTAAAATTTCAGAATCTGTTCATCTTTCTATTTTTAAAGTTCCTATTAGCAGAAACGTTTAAAATTGCTTCAACTAGCAAAACCTTTGTTCTAAAAAGCTGTGTGTACTTTATATTAACCATGTTCAGCCACCTCACACCACCTTTACAAGAGGTAGACATAAAATCCATAACAGAGTGAGAACTGAGTGTAGGGTTGTGGGTCACTTGGATTTTATATACAAAAGTACATTATTTTGTAAAGCAAGAGTTGTGAGTTAGAGAAGAATTTATTTTAAATGTATTATAATAAAAAAATTGTACACCAGAATGCTAGCCAACTTGGCAAAGAAGATGGGCAGTAGTTTTCTCTTCATACCAACCACATGAGTGACATGGAAAAAGGGCTTTTCTCTCTTTCTCCCTAACTGCCTTCTGGCCTTTATTTTCTTGCCAATAAAATTAGGGCTTAGATGTGATGATCTCTAATATTTCACTCAGCTCTAACATTCTAAGATGTTACCAATTCTTCTTTCCCAAGTCAGTCTAGGTTCAAAGGTGCCAGGAAAAATTCTTAAGCAGGTATGAATTTAAGTAGAATGCTATGTTTTGAGGAAAATATTATTTATAACCTAGGGGCTTAGACTAACATAAAAACTAGAAAGTTTAAAATCACAGACAGGAGCGAAATTTTTATTATATATTGAGACAATCCTTTCCCTATGTGTTTGAATTCTTAAATAATTTATCTCATGGAATCTTAAAAAATGCTATCAAAGTAATTAGGATATACATCAACTTTGCTGACTCTCTGCCCCAGTGAAATGTTATTTTTCTCCTCCTAAAACTGCAATTTGAAAAGAAAGAAATATGAATGCGTTATTAGTTATTGTCACTACCTTTAAACATAAAATGTCCATGGACAAAACAATTTTTGAGGTTTAAAATAATCCCAAACAATACAAATTTCCCAAATATACCCTTTTTTATTTAAAATATTGGTAGAATGACTTCTGTAAAATTTTCTCTAGAATATGACATTGAATGGAAAAATTAGCATATTATTAAATATTCAAAATGTTCTGCAAAGCAGAACAAGCAGAAATAGCAGAAGAGCAGAGGAGGAGGAGAAGTTGAATTCTTTTTTTTAAATTGTACTTTAAGTTCTGGGGTACATGTGCAGATCTTGCAGGATTGTTGCATAGGTACACACATGCCATGGTGGTTTGCTGTCTCCATACTCCTGCCACCTACATCAGGCATGTCTCCCAATGTTATCCCTCCCCACCCCCGGATGTCCCTGCCCTAGGCCTCCAACCCCCTGTCACCTATACCTGGCATTACTCCACATGTTAACCGTCCCCAACTCACTACCCCCCAATGTCCCACCCCCACTGCCCCCCTACAGACCCCAGTGTGTGAAGCTCCACTCCCTGTGTCCATGTGTTCTCATTGTTCAACACCTGCCTATGAGTGAGAACATGCGGTGTTTGATTTTCTATTCTTGTGTCAGTTTGCTTAAAATGATGGTTTCCACAGTCTATCATG
>CAUYLG010067133.1:0-51920 GCA_963573385.1 Cacajao melanocephalus
GCTCTCTATATCTGTTGGTTCCATATTCATGGATGCAACCAACCAAAATAGAACATTTTCTATTTTGAAATATTCAAACATATTTTTAAAAAAATCACATCTGTACCGAACACATACATTTTTCTTGTCATTATTCCTTAATCAATAACAGAATAACCAATAGAATAGCATTTACAATGTATAAGGTATTATAAGTAATCTAGAGATGATCTAAAGCATATGAGAAGATGTGCATAGATTATATGCAAATACTACACTATTTTATATAGGGACTTGAGGATCCCTGGACTTGGGTATCCCTGGGGAGTCCTGGAACCAAGACCTCATGGATATCAAAGGACAACTGTACTTGGTTTCTGAATTTTTTTTTTTTTTTGAAGGCAAAAGGCTCTTACTCTAAACTTTTCTTCAAAGTGTAGAAATTACTAATTTAGAGAATAGGATTATATAGTGTTCTTGTTTAGCAATTACACTCATAAAGTTACTTTATAAATAACATATCATGGGAACGGTAGGATATCCAGTATTGACTACATATATATATATATATATATATATATATATATATATTTTTAAAGTAAAGCTTCTTCTTACTTTAACATTAAATATGCTAACAGTATCTAAGGCAATTCTTTAAGCCAAAGTATTCCTAAAAGGGAGTTTCAGAGTAAACACAGGCTTGGATCTTATTGCTAACAATTATAGAACATGAACATTAGCTCTGCTGCAGAAAATATTTTAGATAGATATATATATTGAACACAGAAACAGAGACAAATAAAAGCTAGTCATAATTTAGACTTCATTCCCCTGCTAAGACTGCTTAGTTTACGTTAAATCTCTATTTCTTTGATTCACCTACCATTCCCGGGCGAGCTTCTTATAAGCCTTTTTAATATCAGCCTGACTGGCTGTTCGGCTGACCCCTAGGACTCTGTATGGGTCAAAATCCAACGCAGACAGAATTTGCAGGATCAGAACCAGAACTATCAAGAACTGCCAGGAAATGCTCAACTTTCTCACTTCCATTTCTCTTCCTTTCCAGAGCTGAAATGATTGAAGAGGTAATGAGTTTCAGTGGCAGAAACCTGGACAGTCTTGCTTTTTAGGTAAAGGTGTAAGATATATAGATGAAAAACAAAAAACCAAAAGGTATTTTGCAGGAAAAGTGTCAAGCTGTTTAACTATATCTTAAAATAAAAAAAATCTCGCTACTACTTTTGAATAAGACAAATAAGAATCATTACAGATGAAAAGATGAGCAATAAGAATAGCAACTCCCCACAATACCTGGACTCGAAAAGCTTTAGAAATGACTGAAAATGAATGGGATGCAGAAATAATAATACATGAATGTGGGAAAACCTAAATAGGTTAATCAGGGTGACTACCTCTCAAATACATAATTTCATTTATTCTGATAAGAAGAGTTTAAACAAAATAAATGGTGTAACAATACTTCACCGAGTACATGTTAAACTCATGAAACTGTAAGATTTACCATGTACGAAACTACAAAATGAGATAGTTGTGCCATTCTTGGGCATTAAATAAGTACAAACGCGGAGGTGAAACACTCTCAAAAAACTGTGTAGTTAAGGCACAGTATGCCTCAATTCTATCCTTTCTGACCATACCCATTCAAACAAGAAAATGAGAAGCTGCTCTTTAATCATTAGCAATATGGTCTTTTTTTTTTTTTTTTTTTTTTTTTGAGATGGAGTTTCACTCTTGTTGCCCAGGCTGGGGTGCAATGGCGTGATCTCAGCTCACTGCAACCTCCGCCCCCGGGTTCAAGCAATTCTCCTGCCTCAGCCTCCCAAGTAGCTGGGATTACAGGCATGCGCCACTATGCCTGGCTAATTTTTTGTATTTTTAGTAGAGACTGGGTTTCACCATGTTGGCCAGGCTGGTTTTGAACTCCTGACCTCAGGTGGTCCACCTACCTCAGCCTCCCAAAGTGCTGGGATTACAGGCGTGAGCCACCGTGCCCAGCCAATATGGTCATTCTTAATGGAAACCTCAGATGAGAAGTGGCCAGAAAAAAATTAGTTTTCCATGTAACGAAGAATTAGTGGCAAAGACCAAATAACACGGGTGGTCTTTAAAAGTTTTAAGCTCCATCTCTGGTGAGTATAGTGACTGAATTCATTGTGAATTTTGGAAATCATCCTGGCTGGTTAATGAGCAGGGTGGCGCTGGAATTGTAGACATTTATATCCCACAATTATGATCGTTGTTATACCACACAATTTTTTTTTTTTCAAGGAACACATTTATCTTGATTTCTCATAAGTTAATACAGTTTTAAGGTTTGAGTGTCTAATGTGACACCTTAGTGAAGAGGGGCAAGGCTGTAACAGTGGTGGATTATGCTAAGTCTAATGACGCCTGGTAGTCCTCACAAAATTACTAATCTGATGATCAACGTTTAAAATTGCATACGTGCCGAATAACATCCTAAAACAAACCAGTTTCTTCTTTGTTAAGGCAACCTATTATGTCCTACAAAACACGTGAAGGCAATGTAGCTACTGGTTAAGCATATGGGTTGAAGACTCGGATCTGTTCTCCACTACTTTATGACCTTGGGCAAATTCTTTAAACTTATTAAGCATCAGCGTCCTTATTCATAAAATGGGAACGAATACTATTACCTTGAAGGATCATCACGGGGGGAGGGGGGGACTAAATGCATGTAAAGGGTTTACAGAGCCCAGAGTCAACAGTTATAAATGGTCGTTACTGCTATTATTTCTACCATGCAGTACGATCGCTGCCTTATTTAACAGTGTCAGTTCCTTCCAGTTAGAGGGCCCAAGTGGTGGCGGTCTGTGAAGTTTTTTCGCTGACAGGCGAGATAGACGGCGCCGACCTCGGGGCAGCAAACACCTGCTAGGCTGCCAGCTCTCGGGGCAGCAAACACCTGCTAGGCTGCCAGCTCTCTGGGCAGCATCTCCAGGACCAGGCAAAGGCTCCCAGAGACAAGCTCCAGGTCTAAGCCCCGCCTCGCGCTCCTGCCGGAGGTCGCAACCCTGCAGGTGACAGCCCCCTCCCCCGCCGCCCTCTGAGAGCCCAGGGCCTGGCCCTGTTGGCTCCCGGCTCCCCCCGGGCCCAGCAGTGGCTGGAAACGAGAAGGAACTGACGGGAAATCCCTGAGTCGGCCTGGCCCCGCCGCGTCCGCGGCTCCGCGCGTCACGCCGGGAAGGAGTTACCGGGAAAGGGCACCGGCCCAACCGGCTGCAGCGTCCGTGCTCCAGTTAGTTCGCCGGGCCGGGAGCTTCCCGTCCAAACCGGCTCTCGCCTGGGCCTGGGGAGGGGAAAGAGGCGGGGACGAGCCAGAAGGGGAGTCACGTGACGCTTAAAGGTCCGTCGCACCGAAGGCGAGGACTGAACAGGTCGAGGGCTTCTACTTGGCGAATCTATTTTGACCCTTGCCACTCGCCGTCTGCGCGTGGACCTGGTGCGGTTGCTACAGGAACGAGGAGCGCTCTTTGGTTGCCACCAAGGGGTTGATCGTGAACCAAAGAGGCCAAAACGTGCCTCCTAGCGAGGCGAAGTAGCTATGCATGATGGGATGCCAGAAGGACCTCCCCGATCCAGGAAGGCGTTTCCGCTCCTGCCGGGAGATGGCCCTCGTGTAGCAACAGTTGCTAAGTTGGGGACGCAATCTTTGGTCCCTGCTCTCTTTAACCTATTCATAGAATCCTAGAGCGTCCGATTGGAAGGGACCTTAGGGATTCTTCAACTCTCCAACTCCTCCATATATTGATAGGGATACTGGGGTCCAGAGAGGGGCAGGGATTATGCTCAAGTCCTAGAATCCAGGATTCCTTTTATTTTTGTTTACCTTTTTTTGAGAGAATCCAGGACTCCTAATCCCGTTTACCGAAAAGTGAGCTCCACCCAAGGATGTTCCAGTCTCTGCCTTAAGCACGGGGAAAGGAGGTGGGGGTCGGGGGAGGGAAAGGCACAGGTGAGTGAGAGAAACTTTGAGCCAACGAGTTAGATCCCTTGGGGATATAAAGCACTTTCATATCTCCCTGCCCTGTTTTTATTTTTTTCTCTTTGCATTTATCACTATCTAACATACTGTGTCTTTCATTTATTTCTACAGTCTCTTATTTATTTACACCTGACCCTCCCACTGGAATGTAAACTCTAAGAGCAGAGATTTTGTTTTGTTCACCTCCATGTTCTCAGTATTCGACTACAGCCTCAATAAATATTCGTAGAATAAGTGAATAGATGGGGCTGAGGTTTTGCTGTTCAAGCGATTATATTCTAAGACTCTTGGATTCTTCGAGTATGGCCTATAAAGTCAGATTCGGGTTTCAATCCTGTCTACCTCGGCCACTGCTACTCATGTGACCTTAAACATCCGTTTCCCTGAACCCTACGGTCTACATCTGTAAAATCGGCGAAGGGCGCGGGGCGGGAATACTTTCTTGGCAGGATTGTAGTTAGGGAGAAACGAGATAAGCTTGAAAAGTGGCTAGCACGATGCCTGGGACTTAGCAAATGTCCACTAAACAGAAACGATTATTTTTGAAATATGAAAATGAACCGTTCAAAACGATGGAAGGTTAGAGGACTAGATTTCTGCCAGCTTTTTTTTTTTTTTCTGTGTGGGAAGTGTTAGGGTGGGAGGGAGGGAAGAGGGAATGGAAGACTGTGTAAACTGGGCTTGGTCGGATCAGACTCGAGTTTGGAACAGCCATCTGCGATCTGGGCACAGGGTCGAGGGGGGGAGCTTATGGTTTTATTTGGGGTAGAGGAGGAGGAGGCTAAGGGGAAGCCATGCCTAGGAGGAGGTTGAATGGGGCGGGACAGACCGTGGCTCCGCGAATGGTTTCCTTTTTGCTAGAAGTCTGACAACTCCCTCCGAATCTCTGTAAAAGCGGGGTCGTAGTGAATTCTGGCGAGGGGCCCGCCGTGGACCGGGAACTGGTGCCACAATTGCAAAGGGGCACCTGCGCCCGGAGGGGGGCGGTGACGGGGGGGCGGGGCTGGGCCCTGGGGGCGGGGCGAGGCGCGGAGGTGTCCCCTTAGGGCAGGGTAGTGACGGGAGGATGGATCATGGGGACGTGATTGACTTTCGGGACCTGGCGAGGATGCGAGCTGGAGCCTGAGGCGGGGCGGTGACGCAAGGACGATTCTGAGGGTGGGGCGAGGGGAGGGGTTGGGTCTTGGAGGCGGGGCGGTAGCGCGAGGCTAGACCTTGGGGGCGGGGCAGTGGCGCAAGATTAACCTTGGGGGAGGGTTGGGGGCGCGGGTTGAATCCTGGGGGCGGGGCGGTAGCACGGAATGGATTCTGGAGTCAGGGCGAGGCGCTGAGGTGCGTCCTGAGGGCGGGGCGATGACGCAAGAGCGAATCCTGGGGGCGGGGCGAGGCCTTGGAAATGCGTCCTGGAGGCGGGGCGGTGACGCGGGGCGGGTTCTGGGGCGAGGTGGGGAAGTGACGTATTGGCCTTGGGGGCGGGGCGAGGAGCGGAGGGGCGTCCTGAGGGCGGGGCGGTGACGCAAGAGCGCCTCCTGGAGGCGGGGCGAGGCCTTGGAGATGCGTCCTGAGGCGGTGCAGCCAAGACTGACCCAGGGCAGTGACGCGGGGGCGGGTCCTAGGGACCGGGGCGGGCTGTCGAGGCCCGGAAGCGGACAGAGGAGGCTGCTCGCCATGAACGAAGCGGACCGGCTGCTTCTGCGGCGGCACCGGCTGCTGCTGGTGGAGGAGCTGAAGGTGGACCAGCTCTGGGACGCCCTGCTGAGCCGCGAGCTGTTCAAGCCCCACATGATCGAGGACATCCAGGTGCGCCTCCGCCCCCGGCCTCCTGTTCCCGCGCTGCACGGCGCGGTCCCCACGCCCGTCGAAGAGCCATTGTGTGGGAGCCCAGCTTTCCCTGTGGGTGGGTTCGAGCCCCCCAGCGGAGCCAAAGAATCCCAAACACCTTTCTTAGTCGGGTGTTTGCTAAAGCGATTCCACGCCATGCTCAGAGTACACTGTTAGTGCTCGTGTGTCTTGTGTAAAGGAAAAATGTGAGACACATTTTGAAAACTTTGAGTAAGAAGCAGTTCATGAATTGGAGAACATCAGACTGAAAGAGGTTTAGTGTTGCAGTGGCAAAGCGTCAGAGGCAAGTATTTATTGGGAAAACGTAGAAGCAAAATAAAGGAATTATTTGATTGGTTTGCAGTTACAAAATTGCCTTTTTTAAAAAGGTCTATTAGTTGACTGTTTACGCTTGCTTATGAGTGGCTGGAGTTAAGTTTTATTTCTCTCTAACATAAGCATTTATAAGATATGACCCAGGTTAAATTTTGCTTATCTTTGCAGTTTAAGCAAGATTTAGGTCACTTAGGATGCCTGATTGGTATTGTCTGCTGAGGAATTCTTCAGGGTTAGTCTCCATTTTAGTTTACTTTAACACTTGCAAGGAAGGAGGTGTGTGCGTTTTTGCTTTTCTAGCATAGAGGTTTCGGCCACCCACTTTGGCAGCAGACTGCCTGGCAGCATGTTCTTGGGCCAGTCACTTACTCTCTTTGAGCCACAGTTTCCTGGGCTGTGAAATGGGGATACAATAATACTGTAATGAGGACTAAATGAGATAATGGATAATGGATGTGAAATAGTGTAGAGCCAGGCACAGACCCTCAGGATCAGTGTGCCCTGCCCTCTTAGGCCAGCCCCTTCTGTGTTCAGTTTATGTTTTGTTTAGAGGTTTTGGAAATGAGGGGACCTGATGCAGGCAGTGGGGAATAATAAAGTCAAACATTTGAGGTTTTCTTTAAAAGCACTTTCCCATCTTTGTCTCATGTGACCCTCATCACAGGCCTGTGAGGACACAGGAGATATTTCCTACCATGAGGTGCAGTGGGTGTGAGTGGCTGGCTGGATATCCCTGGCCAGTGCCCTGGCCCCAGTGAAAGAGTCTTTAAATAATTGAGTATCATATGAGTAATTATTCATTAAGAATAAAAGAAGTCTTGTGACTTCTGTGTGACCCCTACTGGGGAACAGAAATGGTTTGAGGCCACAGTCATTGCCTTCAGAGATGTTCACAGGGATCACAAGCTCAAATGCCCATGGAGGCTTGATGGGTGGGCATCATAGTGGATAGCCTTTGCACTGCCCTCCGTCTCCAGCTGAGTATGGCCATACCAGCAAATGGCCCAGGATTGCTTCTTTGGAGGCAGCGTCTCACTCTTGCCCAGCCTGGAGTACAGTGATGAGATCATGGCTCACTGCCACCTTGACCTCCTGGGCTTAAGTGATCTTCTTGCCTCAGCCTTTAGAGTAGCTGGGACTTTAGGCACATGCCACCATGCCTGGATAATTTAAATTAAATTTTATTTTTTTGTACAGATGGGAGTCTTACTGTGTTGCCCAGATGGGTCTCAAACTCCTGGCCTCAAGTGATTCTTCTGCCTTGGTGTTGGGATTACAGGCATGAGCCACTGCACCCAGCCCAGCTTTCACATTCTAAGAAAGAAGCTAGAAATCTTGATCCTCTGTCAAATTCCCTGGCTTAAAATGTTAGCAACAAATTCAGAAATTTTTAAAGAACTTTGTGGGAACCACAGGTTGCCATTTTGCCACTCTGGTATGGCTGAAAAACCCATAGGTTTTGGAGCCAGTTGGATCTGGACTCTCATCCTGGCTTTGTTACATATTGGCAAGTTGTAGAAAGCCTCAATCAATGAACGAAACAAACAGAAAAACCCTTTCTGTGACTCAATTGCCCTGAAATTTTTTATCCTAAAATGTTGGGAAATTGTAATTTAACTCTGTAAGGTTATTGAGGGAGAAAAAGGTGAAACAATGCATTTAACACAGTGTTGACCTCCTGGAGTGCTCAGCAAATGTGGAGAGAAATCCAACCACCACCATGTGTTTGCACATAGTCAACCGTTCTGCTAGTGAGACTCAACTTCTCAGTGGTACTACAGGTCTCTGCTGTTCACCACAGTAGCCATTAGCCACATGTGGTTAATTAAAGGTAAATTTGAAGTGATTAAATAAAGTTAAAAATTCAGTTCCTCAGTTGTACTACCCAAGGGCTCAGTGGTCACATGATATATGGTTACCGTATGGGACAGTGCCCACCAAGAGCATTTCCATCATCACAGAAAGTTCTCGTGGACAGTGCTGCTGTAGGATATTTGAGGACACGGTGCCATCTTATCTCTGTGGATCCTGAGAACTTATCCAGTGCTAGGTCTCTGAGGACAGGTGGCATATAAACAGAATCTTCCATCTGTCTTAGTCACTGACCCCACCATCCTGACGCCTGTCAACTTTTTTTTTTTTGAGACAGGGTCTTGCTCTGTCTCCAAGGCTGAAGTGCAGTGGTGTTATCACAGCTCACTGCAGCCTTGACCTCCTGGGCTTGAGCCATCCTTACTCCTCAGCCTCCTGAGTAGCTGGAACCATAGGCGTGTGACAACATACCTAGCTATTATTTTTGTTTTTTGTAGACACAGGGTCCCGCTGCATTGCCCAGGCTGGTCTCAAACTCCTGGGCTCAAGTGATCCTCCTACTTCAGCCTCCCAAAGTGCTGGAGTTGCAAGCATGAGCCACTGTGCCTGGGCTGTCTGTCAACCTTGACCCTTGTTTTGCCTTCACAGTCCCCCAGTCAGTGCCCACATCCTGTGGCCCCTCCCTCTTTGTGTCTTTGCTTTGTCCTTTCACTTCTCTCTATTCCAGCTGCACCGTCTTTGCTGCCTCCTGATCTGGCTGTGGCTTACTCTTCCATTTTTCACCCTGACCTCAGGAAGATTTTTTGAAAAGGTGTATCTGTCTCTATCACTCCATTCTTAAAACTCTTACATGGCTGGGCGTGGTAGCTCACACCTGTAATCCCAGCACTTTGAGAGGCTGAGGTTAGCAAATCATTGAGGTCAGGATTTTGAGACCAGCTTGGCCAACATAGTGAAACCCTATCTCTACCAAAAAATACAAAAATTAGCTGGGCATGGTGGCGCATGCCTGTAGTCCTAGCTACTTGGGAGGCTGATGTGGGAGAATCACTTGTACCTGAAAGGTGGAGGTTGCAGTGAGCCGAGATGGTGCCACTGCATTCCCGCCTGGGTGACAGATCAAGACTCTTTCTCAAAAAAAAAAAAAAAAAAAAAAAAGTGGCTGGGCACGGTGGCTCATGCCTGTAATCCCAGCACTTTGGGAGGCCAAAGCGGATGGATCACTTGATGTCAGGAGTTCAAGATCAACCTGGGCTACATGGTGAAACCCTGTCTCTACTAAAAATATTAAAAAGATTAGCCAGGCATGGTCGTGCATGCCTGTAATCCCAACTCCTTGGGAGACTGAGGCAGGAGAACTGCTTGAACTTGGGAGGTAGAGATTGCAGTCAGCCAAGATTGGGCCACTACACTCCAGCCTGGGTGACACTGAGAATCTGTCTCAAAAAAACAAAACGAGGCCGAGGAGGGCGGATCACCAGGTCAAGAGATCGAGGCCATCCTGGCTAACATGGTGAAACCCCGTCTCTACTAAAAATACAAAAAAATTAGCTGGGTGTGGTGGCACGTGCCTGTAGTCCCAGCTACTCGGGAGGCTGAGGCAGGAGAATTGCTTTTACCCAGGAGGTAGAGGTTGCAGTGAGCTGAGGTTGCGCCACTGCACTCCAGCCTGGCGCCTGGTGACGGAGTGAGACTCTGTCTCAAAACAAAAAACAAACAAAAACAAAACAAAACAAAAAAACGAAACAAAACCAAAAAACCAACGAAAAAAGTCTTTGGTGGCACCTGACAGGTCTCAGGATGAATTTCTTGGCCTGGCCACACAAAGACCTTGTTCCTTGCCACTCTCTACCTCCCCCATCATAAGACTCTGAATTCACTCTTCACTTCCTGATGCTCTTGTACCCCCCCAGCCCCAGGTGCCTTCCCTCTGGGCACTTGTCTCTTGCTGTGTCATTGCTGATTTGTCTGATTGCATTCCCCGTTAGATATTTGCTCCTTAAGGACTGGGACTGTCCATGGCAGCATTGTCAGCAGTTTGCATAGTGCTGAGCATATTTTGCCCTGCAAAATGATGAATAGATCAGCAAAGGTTGGTAAGTGGCACACACTCGGCGTACCTGCAGGCTCCATTTCTGCCCACGTGCCTGCTTGTTTAGACTCACAGTAGCTGGGAAATGGGACGACAAGGTGAGACCCCTATAAAAGAACATGGGTAATTAGTATCCTGTCTTTCTTTCCAAACAGCGGGCAGGCTGTGGATCTCGGCGGGATCAGGCCAGGCAGCTGATCAGAGATCTAGAGTCTCGAGGGAGTCAAGCCCTTCCTTTGTTCATCTCCTGCTTAGAGGAGACAGGACAGTACATGCTGGCTTCCGTCCTGCAAACTAATAGGCAAACAGGAAAGTTCTTGATTCCCAAACCAGAGGATCTCAGACCAGAAACACCCAGACCGGTGGACATTGGTTCTGGAGGATTCGGTGATGGCGGTGAGTATCAAGAGAGTGATTGATGGGTGGGCATGACAAGTAGTCATTGGGGACTGACTCTGAGTACAGCTGGGTGGGCTGAGATTCAGAATTTAATTTCGGTATTGTCTTTCTGAATGCTCATCGGGATGGCGGGATTCTGGGAGGGTCTTCAGGAGGTTGAATCTTGGCAGCCCCTCCTTTGAAAAGCATGTGTTGAGGTCTGTTTTGGATGTCCCGGGTTTTTTGTTTTTGTTTTTTCTCCTGCCTTTGAGATAGCAGGTCCCAGGTTTTGATCAGTGTTTCCAGGTCCATCTGTTGCTTTGGATTTGCGTTTGGGTCTGGGTATCTTGGACTACCCCATGTCTAGGGGCAGGAGAAAGGCCTTGGTTGTGTCTGCCCCATACAAACAGATATCTGCAAGGCATTTACCCTTGCCTGCTTCCCTTAGAGCAACCCTGCAAGGCAGGTATCATTAGACCCATCCTTGTTGATGGAGAAACTGACTGAAGCTCAAGGAAATTAATACTTTGCCAAAGGTCACATGGCTACATCCAATAAAATGCATAAATCCCAAGAATACAACTGGGTGCTTTTTACCTATGTGTACCCACAGGTAGCTAACATCCAGATCATCAAGATGAAAACATTCCGGGGTCCTGTAAGACTCTCCTCTCTTTCCATCTATTCCCACTTCCTGTTTCCCAAGTTAATCATCTCTGTTGCCAGAGATCCCTTTTGCTTGTCTTTGAACTTCAATATGAATCTTTTTTTTTTTTTTTGAGATGGAGTCTTGTTCAGCTACCCAGGCTATAGTGCAATGGCGCATTCTCGGCTCACTGCAACCTCTGCCTCTCAGGTTCAGGAGATTCTCTAGCCTCAGCCTACCAATTACCTGGGCTTACAGGAGCGTGCCACCATATCTGGCTAATTTTTTTGTATTTTTAGTAGAGACAAGGTTTCACCATGTTGGCCAGGCTAGTCTCAAACTCCTGACCTCAGGTGATTCGCCCGCCTCGGCCTCCCAAAGTGCTGGGATTACAGGCGTGAGCCACTGCGCCCAGCCCAATATAAATCTTATATAGTCTTATATACTCTTGAGCCTGGCTTCTTTCATTCATCATTATATTATCTGTGAAATTCATTCATATTGTTGTGCATATCAGTAGTTCATTCTTTTTAATTTCTAGATGGCAGCAGTTCCTATTCTGAATGATCCACAATTTATTTAACCATTTTCCTACTGATGGACATGTGGGTTGTTATCAGTTGGGGCTTTGTTCCTATGGCAGCATGTGGAGCTCTAGAATTTGCTGTTTCATGGGTGCCTGGTGGACCACTGCATGGTATCAAAGTTAATATTCATAATAGTAATGGTGAACATTATTGAATACTTGCTGAATAACTGTGATTTTGGGACAATCCCCTAATGCAGAGAAACAGACAAACACGATGAGGCTATGAAGCTGCATTGGCTTGAAGTGTAAGGAAGAAGACTGGTTCTGGAATTGGTCCTGTGCATTACCATCCTGTAAAGGAGGCAGGCAGAATACAAAGTTCGTCTGTTGTTATTTGGTTCTGGGAAATGTCAGCGTGAGTCATTTAGGACCAACAGTCAGAACTGGAAACTTCCTGTTCTTTTGGAGGGTGTTTTATTTCCTGTTTGTTGTGAATATTCCTAGTAGGAGCTTAATTCTGAAGGGTAAATAATAATAATAGTAAGATCACTTTTTTTTTTACTTTGTTATTATTTTTTTTGAGATAGGGTCTTGCTCTGTCACCCATGCTGGAGTTCAGTGGTGTGATCTCGGTTCCCTGCAACCTCTGCCTCCCAGGTTCAAGCAGTTCTCCCACCTCAGTCTCCTGAGAAGCTGGGGCTACAGGCGTGTGCACACCATGCCTGGCTAGCGTTTGTATTTTTTTGGCATATTCTCTCTTCCCTCTGTCTCACTGTGTCGTACAGGCTGGAGTGCAGTGGTGCCATCTCGGCTCACTGCAACCCCCGCCTCCCGGGTTCAAGCGATTCTCCTGCTTCAGCCTCCTTAATAGCTGGGACTACAGGCACATGCTATCACACCTGGCTAATTTTTTGCATTTTTAGTGGAGATGGGGTTTCACCGTGTCAGCGAGGATGGTCTTGATCTCCTGACCTCATGATCCGCCCACCTTGGCCTCCCTAAGTGCTGGGATTACAGGCATGAGCCACCCCCTGGCCTGTTGCCTACTTCTTTACTATACTCATGGTGACAAAGAAAAGGGATGATGGAGCCTCCTTGTTGAATATACCTGGCCCCCAGTAACCCTTTTCTATTGGCACAGCTGCGGGCATTCACTCGTGTGAATTTGCAGCTTGCTTATCTATGTCTGTAGCTCCATTTTTCAGGCTGCTGTTTGTTAGAAAAGAAATTATTTGGGGGCTGCTTTTTGTTAAGACGGAAATTCTGCCGAGGACTGTTTTACCCTCACTATCTGCCTGAGTATTCTATCTCCTGTATCATCAGTAGCTCGTTCCTTTTTGTTTGTTTGTTTGTTTGTTTAGGTAGACACTAGACACTAGACACTAGCTCGTTCCTTTTTAGGCTGTATAATGTTGTCTCGTATGGCTGTATCACTATCTGTATATCTATCAAGTTGTTTTTGGCTTGGTTGTTTCCAGTTGGGGCTTTATGAATAAGGTCTCAGGGAACATTTTGGCCAAGTCTTGTGTGCCCATGTGCCCTTGTTGCTCTTGGATATATACTTGAGGGTGGACTTGCTGGTCAGAGGGTAGGTGTGTGTTTAACTTGGTTAGAAACCTTTAAACAGGGCCGGGCGTGGTGGCTCATTCCTGTAATCCCAGCACTTTGGGAAGCCAAGGCAGGTGGATCATGAGGTCAGGAGTTCAAGACAAGCCTGACCAATATGGTGAAACCCCATCTCTACTAAAAATACAAAAATTAGCCGGGTATGGTGGTGCGCGCCTTTAGTTCCAGCTACTCGGGAGGCTGAGGCAGGAGAATCGCTTGAACCCAGGAGGCGGATGTTGCAGTGAGCTGAGATTGTGCCACTGCATTCCAGCTGGGGCGACAGAGTGCTACTCTGTCTCAAAAAAAAGAAACCTCTAAACAGATCTCCAAGGCAGCTCTGCCATTTGGCTCTCCCCCCAGCACAGCCTGAGGGTCCAAGTTCCTGCTGCTCTGTTCTTGGGAGGCTGTCCTCATAGACCTCCATGCCCCTCCTCTGCTGCACCCCAGCATTCATGTTTCCCTCTTTCTCTGTCTCTCCAGGTGCTCCTGAGAATTTGAGGGGAAATGCGGATTTGGTGAGTCTCCATGAGATTTGGGGCCAGGAGCTTGGGCTCTGGGCCGTTGCTTCTCCACCCCTCAAGTCCTTCTCTGTAGCTGTGTCAGGAGCCCAGGGAACCCAGTCCTAGGCCAGCCTCCCTGACTCCAGCCCAGTGCCTGCTGGGGCAGATCGTTCAACCCTGCTCTTCCTCATCTGCAAAGCTCGGGGCAGAAGTGGTGCAGACCTGATGAGGGGCAGGCATCAGGATCCGTACCAAGTCACCACTCTCTCATTGACAAGTATTTATTGTGTGGCTCCTGTGCTGTGTGGTGGGGCCACCTGGGAAGGAGTCATCAGTCTGTTAGAGGAGAGAGAAGTTAGGCAAATGAGGATATAAATAGAAATAGTGATAAGGCACCATCAACAAAATAACAGGCTGCCTTGAGAGAGAATTACAAGGGGACCAAGCCTGGGGAGGGAGCAGCCTTGGGTGCCCCCTGGTGGCCTGGGCACAGTTCTGCTGACAGAGTTCCCTGGCCTGGGTGACTGTGAAGGTCCTTTGGGATGAATGCTTGTGGGCTGTTGGATTTCCAGGTTAGCAGCTCCCTTCCCTGCATACTGAGATGGCGACTCACCTTCTAGTGCCTGCCCATCTGTCCCGCAGTTGGTTCTCTTCTGCCCTGGAATACCAGGTGGAGACCCTGCTACTCTTTGTGCGGGAGGGCAGACCCCGTTTTCTTCCCACGTCTCCAGACTGTCCCCTAGGGAGTGCGGGGAGAGCCTGGGTTTATGTGGGTTCCTGTGCTGGCAGGCTTATGTCATGAACACGGAGCCCTGCGGCCACTGCCTCATTATCAACAACGTGAACTTCAGCCTCGAGTCCGGGCTCAGCACCCGCACTGGCTCTGACATCGACTGTGGGAAGTTGCAGCTCCGCTTCTCCTCGCTGCATTTCATGGTGGAGGTGAAGCACGACCTGACTGCCAAGGTGCACTCATTATCTGTGGAGGGGGACGGGGTGGGGGGCCGTGGGTGGGGAAGTGTCTTTCGAGGAACCCCAAAAGCCAGCTGACTCCCCAGGCAAGCCCTTACATCTGGAGGACTGTGGGAGGCAGGATGGCCCAGTGGCTACAGGTTCAACTTCAGACGCAGTAGTCCGAGTTTGAGGACTGGCTCTCTCGGCCACCTGCTGTGTGACCTATGCCTCAGTTTCCTTGTTTGGAAAGCAAGAATAGTACCCATCCCCTCGGGTTGTTTTAGGGGTTAGATGAACAGCGTGCAAGCACAGCACTGTCTCTCCAGGAACAGTGGCTATTATGACTACGGGGACTGTCAGCACTTCAGTGCCGGCCCTGGGAAGCCAAGAAAGTGCACTGCCCAGGCCTTTGGGCTGGGCCCTTTGTTTTTTGTTTGTTTTTGAGACAGAGTCCCACTCTGTCGTCCAGGCTGGAGTGCAGTGCCAAGATCTTGGCTCACTCCAACCTCCATCTCCCAGGCACAAGCAATTCTCCTGCCTCAGCCTCCTGAGTAGCTGGGATTACAGGTATGTGCCATCACACCCAGCTATTTTTTTTTTTTTTTTTTTTTTTTTTTATTTTTAATAGAGATGGGGTTTCACCATGTTGGCTAGGCTGGTCTTGAACTCCTGACCTCAGATGATCTCCCTACCTCGGCCTCCCAAAGTGCTGGGATTACAGCCGTGAGCCACCGTGCCTGACCGGGCTGAGCCCTTTTATTGTCAGGAAGGGCCCAGGCTGCAGCCAGACCTGTCAGTGTTTCTGGCTCACCTACAGCCCTCTCTTGTAGGAAATGGGGCTGGCTTTGCTGGGGCTGGCGCGGCGGGACCACGGTGCTCTGGACTGCTGTGTGGTGGTCATCCTCTCTCATGGTTGTCAGGTAGGAAGCCTCCCTCTGCTCCTTGGGCAGGCATTGGGTAAAAGCTGTGCCAAGAGGCCATGCAGGGGCCCTCTCCCTTCCTGTATCCAAAACACCTTGGCTTTGTGGAAAAGGGCTGTGGGGCCCTGCCCACCTCCTCTTATTTTCTTAGGAGCCATGTGGTCCTCTGAAGAGTCGGCTGCACCTTCCTGGGCGGGGCATTGTTCCTGGGAGAAGCCCTCTGGGAGAGGGAGGGCAGAGACCAGGTCCGCTCAAAAAGCTTCTGCCCCTGGAGCTTGTTCAGAGGTGGGCACAGCACACATGACGTCTCAGCTCCTGTCCCTGTCCTGCAAGGCATTGCTCCAGGCCCCTTGCTGCTGGTGGGACCCAGGACACCTGGCCCACTGGGGGCTTGGTCACTCACTCATGTGTTTGTCATGTGGCTAAGCCCTTACCCCTTCCCGGGCCTCGATTTCCTCATCTTTTAAGTTGAGGAGTTGGACAGATCACAGTTACAAGCTGGGGCCGGGAGTCCCCCTATGGTCTGTACAGTGTTTTGAAAACTGGCAAATTTCACATAAAAATCAGGATTCCTAGTTTCTCTTGACAAACCGCAAAGGTCTGGCCTGACCGGGCTGGCATCCTCAGCCAGTGAAACTCTAGCCTGTGGCTGGGCAGGACTTTCCCTTTGGTCCTTTCTCTCATAATGTGGTCCCTAGAGCTTGTGAGGAATGTGGACTCCCAGGCCCTACCCTGGACCTCTTAATTCCCAGTCTGCCCAGTAACAAAGTTCCCAGGTGATTTCTGCGTACTTGAGGTTTGAGCTGAACTGATTTAAAGCAGCCACTGTCAGCGTTAGCTGCCTCAGTCAGAGGGGCCTGGAGGACCAGACTGCTGATTAGGAGGTCTGGGTAGCGCCGGGGAATCGCATTTCTTACAAGTTACCAAGTGATATTGATGCCACTGCTCCAGGGGCCAAACTTTGAGAGCCAGTGGTCTAGAGGCCACAGGCAGCACTCTCCAGGCATACTCTCTGGCCCCTAGAGGCATATGAGTTTGAGATGAGACCCCTGGAATAGATTCTGACCAGTCTTTCTAGAACCAACCTTCTCTCTTTCAATTAGCTTCGTGCCCCTGGCTTTGACCTTCCGAATGCTTGGCCCCCACAAAACCTCTGAACAGGCTGTGGGATTCCTACTCCAGCTTCTTGGTGTTGTAACCAAGGCTCTTGGTCTTCTAGGCCAGCCACCTGCAGTTTCCAGGGGCTGTCTACGGCACAGATGGATACCCTGTGTCAGTTGAGAAGATTGTGAACATCTTCAATGGGACCAGCTGCCCCAGCCTGAGAGGGAAGCCCAAGCTCTTTTTCATCCAGGCCTGTGGTGGGGGTAAGCGGCTCCTCGGCCTCCCTGTGGGTGGGTCTGGTGGGGAGGGGGCCGCCACCTGCTTCTTTCTCCAGCCTGCCCCTCACAGAGCCCACCAGGTCTCTCCAGGCAGTCAGAGGGTACCACACATGGTCTGTTTCTGGCAGCACCTCTGCCTGGCTGGAGCAGGCCTCCACTCTGTCTGCTCTGTAGAGGTTGGAGTCTTCTGTTTCATGGCACAGTAGCGTCATGGGCTCCTGTAACTTCAGCAGCTTCAATTCCAGAGACTTGGCAAAAGAAAGCCCAAGAGAGAGGAAAGACCTCTTTTTATTTTTCTTGTCACCATTGCCCTGACCTCCATCAACTAGACCCCGTTTCCACTATCCCAGAGAAAGGGTGGCCACTGCGGAACTGCAAGGAGAAACCAAAGAATTTAATTATTGGAATTCCCAAAAGCATAGTTGGGGGGTTTTGAGGAATGTTTAAGGGTTACTTGGGCTGCATGCACTGTCTCACGCCTGTAATCCCAATGCTTTGGGAGGCTGAGGCAGGAGGATTGCTTGAGCCAGGAGTTTGAGAGCAGCCTGGGCAACACAGTGAGACCCTGTCTCTATTTTTTGTTTGTTTGTTTTTTAAAGGATTATTTGGATTATTTATAGTTTTGCTATATGCTGTGATTTTAAACTCAACTCCTACTACTGTGTTACCTGATTTTCTTTTTCTTTTCTTTTCTTTTTTTTTTTTTTTTGAGACAGAGTCTCACTCTGTTGCCCAGGCTGGAGTGCAGTGCGATCTTGGCCTACTGCAACCTCTGCCCTCCAGGTTCAAGTGCTTCTCCTGCCTTAGCCTCCCTGAGTAGCTGGGACTACAGGCGTGTGCTACCATGGCCAGCTAACTTTTTGTATTTTTAGTAGAGATGGGGTTTCACCGTGTTAGCCTGGCTGGTCTCCATCTCTTGACCTCGTGATTCTCCCGCCTCAGCCTCCCAAAATGCTGAGATTACAGGTGTGAGCCACTGAGCGCGGCCCCTGATTTTCTTATAAAAGAGAGAAGAGAGAGAAATACGGGGTTCCTGGTTTGTGGGTCATGACAGGAATATCAGGGAGCATTAGAAATTCTGTCCCAGGGAGTCCCCTCTGCCCTAGGCTCTCCATGGACTGGGACACTGAGAAAGTATATCGGTTCCTTGCCTCTAGCCTGATCTGCCAGATTAGTGGGCACTGTTATCCCATAGTGCTGTCCAGCTTGCCCAGCTGTGATATGGGCACCTGTGGTATGTTTCTTCTGTGCACATCCAACTGCCCCGTACCTATTCCATGTTGGCAGAGTTGGGTGGAGGCTGCCTAGAAGGACAGCCTCTGGCCACATCATTCATCCAGTAAGTGTTATTGAGCGCCAGCTGTATATACCAGGCCGTGTGTTAGGTGCTGGGGATAGGGGGAAAACAGTCTTCTGGAATTTATAATTTGACATGAGCTGTATTAAGTCACTGTCATGACTCATGCCTATAACTTGACCACAAGTGATTGAGAACACTTGATTAAACCCTGGATCGGCTGCTAACCTATCTGTCACACAACCCTGGGTCAGTTAATCTCTAGACATCTCAGCAAATGGGGATACTAACAGAACCCACTCCCAAGCTCAGGTGATTCTCCCACCTCAGCCTCCTGAGTAGCTGGGGCTACAGGTGCACATCATAATGCCTGGCTGATTTTTCTATTTTTTTGTAGAGACAGGGTTTTTTTGTTTTGTTTTGTTCTGTTTTTGAGACAGAGTCTTGCTCTATCGCCAGGCTGGGGTGCAGTGGCACGATCCCAGCTCACTGCGACTTCCATTTTCCGGTTTCAAGCAATTCTCCTGCCTCAGCCTCCCGAGTAGCTGGGACTACAGGCACGCACCACCATGCCCAGCTAACTTTTTGTACTTTTAGTAGAGACGGGGTTTCACCATGTTGGCCAGGATGGTCTTGATCTCTTGACCTCGTGATCCGCCCGTTTTGCCGTATTGCCCAGGCTGGTCTTGAACTCCTGAGCTCAACTGATCTGCCCACCTTGGCCTCCCAAAGTGCTGGGATTACAGGCGTGAGCTATTGTGCTTGGCTGACTTTGATACTATTTAATGCACTAATTGGTGTGTGTACAGTGACTGGTTCATTTTAATGACTAAAAACCCAGACTGACCCCCGCTCCCATTCCAGAGGACCCAGTGTCACATAAGAATCCCCCACCCTGCTGTTGCCAACGCAGTTCCCTCAGAATAGCAGTAATAGGAAGCAGGGAAGGCTGCTACTCTCGGGGTTATAGAAATCCTTCTCTGCCTCACCTCCTGTCTTATCCACAGTGTGTGGTCCAGCAGTGCTCTTCCTCTGGAGCCTGCGGTCCCTCTTTCTCCTATGAATCAATGAAAGGGAAAAAGGGCAAGGGCATTAGGAATGAAGGCTGAGCGGGCATACCTGCTTTCTGGAAAGTTAGCCGGTCTTGTGCCCCTCCGACACCTCATCCAGTCTCAGCAGCAGGGAGGGCCTTTGTCACGTGCATATCTGCGGTGTCACTCTTAGGACTCGTAGCAGGGCTTCTAAGGCCTTTGGTGACCTGGCCCCTGCCACTTCACCTGCCCTAGCCTGGCATGCTCTGAGTCCCTAGCACGGCTCAGCCTTCCCAGGATGTCCAGGCTCTTGCTTCCTCTTCCGCCTGCTTCCCTGGCTAACTCTTTTTAAAAAATTCATTTTACTTATTTTATTTTAGAGATGGGAGTCTCACTATATTGCCCAGGCTAGTCTTGAACTGTTGGGCTCAAGTGATACTCCTACCTCTGCTTCCCAAAATGCTGAGATTACAGGCGTGGGCCACCGTGCCTGGCCCCTGGCTGACTCTTAATCAGCCATCCTTCTGGTTATAATTTATTGTCACTGCCTCCAGAAGGTCTTCCCTAAATACCTGCTTTCTTGGCCACAGTCAGAGTTAGCTGGCCTTTGTGCTGCTGTAGCCCCTGTCTCTCCCCTGCCATAGCACTCTCATTGTACTGAGACGGGCTTATTCCCTGGTCAGCTCCGAGGGCAGGGCCAGGCCTGCTGCCCCACAGCCAGGCCCCCAGTCTGGTACAGAACTCACAGTCTGGTTGCATCTCATGTGGATTCTAATTGTTTGAATTTAAAGGAGAACCATATAAAAGCGTCTATGGTGGTTCATGCCTGTAATCCCAACAGTTTGGGAAGCTGATGTGGGAGGATCTCTTGAGACCAGGAGTTTGAGACCAGTCTCTATAAAAAATTTTAAAATAGCCAGGCAGGCTGGTGTGTGCCTATGGTCCCAGCTACTTGGGAGGTTTAGGCAGGAAGATCACTTGAGCTCTGGAGGTTGAGGCCATCCAGCATGGATAACAGAGCGAGACCCTGTCTCTCAAAGAAATAATTAAAAAAAAAAAAAAAAAAAAACAGCTGGGCACGGTGGCTCACGCCTGTAATCCCAGCACTTTGAGAGGCTGAGGCAGGCAGATCCCGAGGTCAGGAGTTCAAGACCAGCCTGACCAACATGGTGAAACCCTGTCTCTACTAAAAAAAAAATAAAAAAATTAGCCGGGTGTGGTGGTGCATGCCTGTAATCCCAGTCACTCAGGAGGCTGAGACAGGAGAATCGCTTGAACCTGGGAGGTGGAGGTTGCAGTGAGCTGAGATCACACCACTGCATTCCAGCCTGGGTGACAGAGTGAGACTCCATCTCAAAAAAAACAAAAACAAAAACAAAAACCATTACATTTGTGAAATAAAGTGACCGTGATTAGTATTTAAAAAGAAACCAACATAAAAAGAATTCTATGAGCCAAGTTTGGCATAATGTAGATTTCCACCATTAAAACAAAACTCACAGAAAACAGCAAGATTTCAAAACCGGCATGTCGCGATTAAGATGCCCCTTGGGAGTCGGGTCCCTGCTTTGCCTCTGCAGGCTGCATGACCTGGTGCTTAATGCTGTTACCACATGGTGGCACCACGTCAGCTTAGAGCAGAAATAGAAATGTCCCCAGTCTCTGCCAGTACCTGGCGGGGTGTCTGTTTACATGCGTCAGAACACCTGCCCTGGGTTTTGAGGACTCTTGCGTTGTTATTTTTTAAAACTAATTTTTAAATATTAATTTTAAAACCCTCCAACATGTCATCCACCCCTTCATTAAGAGGTGACAGCACCAGGGCTGAAAAATGTGCCTTAAAGTTGTTAATTTTGGTGTGCAGTGTCAGCGTGATAGACAGCCAAGTGGCCGCCTCTCTGAGGCTGAGCTGTCAATTTTGGGATTTGAGAGATCGGGCTGAGAAGGCGGAAACAATGACCATATGTTGCAGTGGTTGTGGATTATCTGTGTGGAGGGAACATCTCCTCTTCCTACTGTATATTTATTCTTATGGGGAATGAGTCCCACCTTCTGGGGAGTTTTGCATTAATGAGGCTCTCTAAGAACCGAGCCATGCAGAAAATTCAGAACCCCCTAGGCAAGCCCTTCATATCAGATTTACGGAACTGGATGACATGGGAATGGAGCTGCAGTAGTGCCCCCACCTGACCCACTCTTTCCCTTTCCCCCACACCCCCTGCTCTGATCCTGTTTCCTCTTCTCGGCCTCTCCGCTTACCCCGTCTCCTCTCGCCATTCTTATGGCATGCCCCGCTTCGGCGTCCCGTCTGCTCCTGCAGGCTGCCAGGCAGACCCAGCACAGTCACACTCAGGGCTCAGGCCTCCTGCCTGTGCGGCTTCACGTCATTCCCAGACACCTGGGGCAGATTCCGAATCTCTACCAAGAAAACAACGAGAAGCGATGAACCGAGAAATCTAGAGAAAAGCATGGCTGTCACAGATCAAAGAAGCCCCCATTTGCAGGCTGGGGGCCTCCATGAGAAGCAGGGTAGTTGAGAGGCACAAAAATACAGGGTAGAATTCTGCGCCCCTGCACATTAGCTGAGAGAATGCCAATTACCAATCATTTCCGAGCGTCAGCTGTGTGGGGTAAGAGGTCAGTAGATTTTGGTGTTATTATTTTGGGGTTGCCAGAACCACCTCTGTCCCTGCCGGATGGGCCCCCAGCTCCTCTGGGTGAACCCTGACTTCCCTCAGTCACGATCCAGCCATGCAAACATGCCTGCAGTGCAGCCAGCACGTGCTGTCTCTCTCACCAGGACCGTTCTCCCTGACGGCATCAAGGCCTGGGTCACAGTCACATTCTCAGGAGTGTTTTCCCAGGGGACCCTCTGGACCACTCCTACTCTGACTTCGGCCTATTTTTTTAAAAAAATTCTTTTTGGCTGGGTGTGGTGGCTCATGCCTGTAATCCCAGCACTTTGGGAGGCCGAGGCGGGCTGATTGCCTGAGCTGAGTTTGCCACCAGCCTGGGCAACATGGTGAAACCCTGTCTCTACTAAAAAAATACAAAAAATAAGCTGGGTGTGGCAGGGTGTGCTGTAGTCCCAGCTACTCAGGAGGCTGAGGCAAAAGAATTGCTTGATCCCGGGAGGTGGTGGATGCAGTGAGCCGAGATCATGCCACTGCACTCCAGCCTGGGTGACAGAGTGAGACGCCGTCTCAAAAAAAAAAAAAAATTCTCGATATATATATATATATATATATATATATATATATATATATATGGTTAAATATATATATGCACTTATATATATATGAATATGTATATGTACATATGTATATATTTTAACCAAAGCTCTTGTTAGCTGCCTTCTCTCCTGAGTAGCCCTCTGTGCTCCCTCTTACCCCACCCACCATGAGCCCTACTGCAGAAGGCCTCATCCTGGGAGACCTCCCTCAGCCTTGCCTCTTCAGGGACTCTGTAGCTGAGCCATGTGGGGCACAAGTCCTGCCATGACCTCTCTGTTTTCCGAGCTTGGCACTGCTTTTGGGGAGTCTAGATTTTAAAACGGAGAAGACAAAAAATATGGCAACCTAAAAAAAAAATCCTTCAGCATGTTATAAGCCCATATAGCCGTCTCATTTTTCCATCTTCCTTTTGGATTCCTGCCCACGAGCACCGTCTGCTTTTCTCATCTAACATGATCCCCTAAGCAGTTCCCCGTATCTCCATGGCCTTCATCGTCACTAGCTCAGATGGCTTTATAATGGGCCATTTTCATGATATGCACTAATTTACTAAACCATTTTCCTAATGTTGGCCATTTAGGTGATACCTAATTTTTGGCTCACACAACCACAGGTGTCTTTATACAGAAAGCTTTTGGCTGCATTTGGATTGTTTTCTTAGGAAATTACTGGATTAGAAGGTATAAACATCTCTATGGATTTTATTACCCACCACTTGGTGTCTATTTGGTATTTTTCTGATGCCTTCTTTGATTCTAGAAAAGGCTTTGCCATAGCTCAAGAAGTACAGATGATAACATTAGAATAAAATAGAGAGGAAACACAAGGAGAGAAGAAAAGAAGAGTAAGTTTAGATTCCAAAAATACATCCTATGAGGTGCTGCAGTTTCCTGCAGTTTTCTAATGTACAAGTGAATTAAAAATTTAAGGTATTTTTAATTGTAGAGATAAAATAACTTTGCAGATGTAAAGAAATATGAAAAAATCCCAGCTATTGCTAATAGTATACTCGAAAATGAGGTAGGTCAAAGTCCCAGTCAGCCTCTGTCTGGGGGGAAACCCCTTAACTTGTCTGCATCTCAGTTACCTAATTACATAAGGTCGGATAGTGACATCTACTTGCTAGAGGTGACCTGTGCATTTTTTACATTTTCCAGCCACTATTGGAAATAAGATCACTTACAAGATCTATGGAATCTGGTGTTCTATATCTGGTATCTGTAAGACAGAAGTCAGGAATAGGGACCCCAGACACATTTCTTCCCTTGGTTGTCTTAAAGGGGACACTGTGATATAGCGGACAGTTTCCTCAACTATATTTCTAAAAAAAGACAAGTTTTATATGGCTTTTAAAAAATTGTGGCAAAACACATATAACATACAATTTACTATCTTAACCATTTTTCTTTTTTTGAGATGGAGTCTTGCTCTTGTTGCCCAGGCTGGGTACAGTGGCATGATCTCGGCTCACTGCATCGTCTGCCTCCCAGGTTCAAGTGATTCTCCTGCCTCAGCCTCCCAAATAGCTGGGATTACAGGTGTGCGCCACCATGCCCGGCTAAATTTTGTATTTTTAGTAGAGACAGGGTTTCACCATGTTGGCCAGACTGTTCTCGAACTTCTGACCTCAGGTGATCTGCCCACCTTGGCCTCCCAAAGTGCTGGGATTACAGGCGTGAGCCACTGTGCCTGGCCTCATCTTAACCATTTTTAAGTAGTATTTAAGTTCAGTGGTATTTTTATTTTTATTTTTTTTTGAGACAGAATCTCACTCTTCCCCAGGCTGGAATGCAATGACTTGATCTCGGCTCACTGCATCCTCCCCCTCCTGTGTTCAGGCAGTTCTCCTCAACCTCCCAAGTAGCTGGGATTATAGGCACGTGCCACTATGCTGAGCTGATTTGGCATTTGTAGTAGAGATGGGGTTTTACCATGTTGGCCAGGCTGGTAAGTTCAGTGGTGTTAAGCTTATTCATACTGTTGTGCGGCCATCACCACCATCCATTTCCATGCCTCTTTTCAGCTTGCAAAACTGAAACTCTGTTTCCATTAGACAGTGATTCCCCATTCTCTTCTCCCAGCAGCCTCTGGCAACCACTATTCTACTTTCTGCTTTCATGATTTTGGCTACACTTAGTACCTCATATATGTGGAATCACACTGCATTTGTGCTTTTGTGACTAGCGTATTTCACCTCATAATTTCCTCAAGGTTTATCTGTATTGTAGCATATGTCAGAATTTCCTTCCTTTTTAAGGCTGCGTAATATGCCATTGTAATGGATATAATACCACATTTTGCTTATCCGTTCACCCACTGATGGACACTTGGGTTGCTTCCATGTTCTGCCTATTGTGAATAATACTGCTACAAACATGGGTGTAGAAATACCTTTTTGAGGACCTGATTTCAATTCTTTGGGGTACATACACAGAAGTAGAATTGTGAATTGGATGGTAATTTATTCTATCTTTAATTTTATTTATTTATTTATTTATTTATTTATTTTTGAGATAGAGTCTCGCTCTATCGCCCAGGCTGGAGTGCAATAGTATGATCTCAGCTCACTGCAACCTCTGCCTCCTGGGTTCAAGTGATTCTCCTGCCTCAGCCACCTGAGTAGCTGGGATTACAGGCATGTGCCACTATGCCTCGCTACTTTTTTTGTGTTTTTAGTAGAGAAGGGGTTTTGCCATGTTAGTCAGACTGGTCTTGAACTCCTGACCTCGTGATCCGCCCGCTTTGGCCTCCCAAGTGCTGGGATTACAGGTGTGAGCCTCTGCGCCCGGCCTCGATTCTATAATTTTTTGAGGAGCCACCATACTGTTTTCCACAGTGGCCGTACCATTTTGCTTTCCCACTAATAGTGCACAAGGATTCTGGTTTCTCTACAGCTTCACCAACACTTGCTATTTTCTGTATTTTCTCTTTTTTAATATTTCAAACTGAGGTCTGAGGATATATATTTTTTTGATAGTAGCCATTCTAATGGGTGGGAGGTGGTATCTCATTGTGGTTTTGATTTACATTTTCCTGATGATTATTGATGTTGAGCATTCTTTCATGTGCCTATTGGCCATTTGAATATCTTCCTTGGGGAAATGTCTATTCAAGTCCTTTGCCCATTTTTTTTTTTTTTTGAAACAGAGTCACCCAGGCTGACAGAGTCTCCCTGGAGTGCAGTGGCACAATCTCAGCTCATTGCAACTTCTGCCTCCCAGGTTCAAGCAATTCTCTTGCCTCAGCCTCCTGGGTAGTTGGGATTACAGGTGCACACCACCACACCTGGCTAATTTTTTTTGTATTTTTAGTAGAGACGTGGTTTCGGTTTCACCATGTTGGCCAGGCTGCTCTTGAACTCCTGACCTCAGGCGATCTGCCCACCTCGGCCTCCCAAAAGGCTGGGATTACAGGGGTGAGCCACTGCGCCTGGCCCTTCCTTTGCCCATTTTTGAATCAGAATGTTTGATTTTTGTTGTTGTTGAGTTTTAGGAATCCTCTAATCTCAATATTAATCCTTTATCAGACACATGATTTGCAAATATTTTCTCTCATTCTGCAGGTTGTCTTTCTACTCTGTTGATACTGTCTTTTTTTATTTTTTAATTTCTGAAAACAGAAGATATTGTCTTTTTTTTTTAAAGACAGAGGCTCACTCTGACACTCCGGCTGAAGTGCGCTAAGGTGATCTTGGCTCATTGTAACCTCTACCTCCCAGGTTCAAGCAATATTCTCTGCCTCCCAGCTTCAAGCAATTCCCCTGCTTCAGCCTCCCAAGTAGCTGGGATTATAGGTGTGCACCACCACACCCAGCTAATTTTGTATTTTTAGTAGAGCTCAGGTTTCACCATGTTGGCCAGGCTGGTCTCGAACTCCTTTCCTCAGGTGATCTGCCCACCTCGGCCTCCCAAAGTGCTGGGATTACAGATGTGCGCCACCATGCCCGGCTCTTTTTCTTTTGTGAGACTGGGTCTGTCCTTTTTGCTCTGTCGCCCAGGCTGGAGTGCCGTGGTGCGATCATGGCTCACTGCAGCCTCAATTGCTTGGACTCAAGTGGTTCTCCCACCTCAGCCTCACCAGTTGCTGGGACTACAAGCACATGCCACCACACCTGGGTAATTTTTTAAATTATGTTTAGAGATGAGGTTTTGCTGGTCTGGAACTCCTGAGCTCAAGGGATCCTCCTGCCCCAGCCTCCCAAAGTGTTGGGATTGCAGGCGTGAGCCATGGCGTCCAGCCTTCTGTAATTTCTATCAGCAATGTTTTGTAGTTTTCATTGTACAAGTCTTTCATCTTGGTTAATTTCTAACTATTTTATTATTTTTGATGCTATTGTCAATGGAATAATTTTTGTAATTTTTTTCTTATTCATTGTTAGTGTACAGAAATGTAAGTTTTTTTGTGGATGGCTTTGTATCCTGCTATTTTGCTAATTTTATTTGTTCTAATAGCGTTTTGTATAATCTTTAGGGTTTTCTACATATAAAATCATACCATCTGTGAGTAGAGATAATTTTACTTCTTTTTTCCAATTTGAATGTCTTTTATTTCTTTTTTTGCTTCCTTGCTGTATTTGAATAGAAATGGCAAGAGCAGGAATTCTTGCCTTCTTCCTGATCTTATAGGAAAAGGTTTCTTTCACCATTGAGTATAGTGTTTGCTGTGGGTTTTTCATATCTGGCTTTTATTATGTTGAGGTAGTTTCCTTCTATTCCAAGTTTGTTGACTGTTTTTATCATGAAAGGTTGTTGAATCTTGTGTCATGCATTTTCTGCATCAATTAAGATGATGTAAGGTTTTTTTCATTCTTTTAGGAACCCCAAACATCTGAGACAGGTCTCAGTCATTTTAGGAAGTTTATTTTGCCAAAGTTAAGGACGCGTGCCTGGGAGACAGGTCTGTGATGCCTTTCTCCGAACCTGATTTTTAGGGTTCCAAATTTAAAGGGAAAAGGGTGGGATATTGAGAAGTACACAGTTTTCATGTAAGAGCAGGGTAGGGGGAAAGTAGTCATTCATGCCTTTGTCTGGCTCAGTGAATTTGCATTTTTACGTGAAGTAATGTAGGGCAAGGGAGGATAAGATAACAAAGACAAATGGGGCAGGGGAACAATCGGATAGGCATTTGCACCAGGTGGGCAGAGGGGTGATGCCTCTATAAAGATAAGCTACCAATTTACATTGCCGTGATGAATTTTATCAGACATGCCATAGGGTAAATATCTTCTAGCTCACCAGGAATTTTCTTGTGGGCAATGTATGAGGGAGGTGTGTAGCTGTTCATCTCGTAGCCATCTCATTTAGGAACCAAAACGGGGAGGCAGGTTTGCGCGACCCAGTTCCCAGCTTGACTTTTCCGTTTGGCTTTAATGAGTTTGGGGACCCAAGATTTCTTTTCCTTTCACACTGTGGTTAATGTAGTATATCACACTGACTTTCACATGTTGAACCATCCTTGTCTGTGTTTTCAATGACAAGGGGTGTTTGTTTCTGCTTTCTACAGATCAGAAAGACCATGGGTTTGAGGTGGCCTCCACTTCCCCTGAAGAGGAGTCCCCTAGCAGGAACCCTGAGTCAGATGCCACCCCATTCCAGGAAGATGTGCGGACCTTTGACCAGGTGGATGCCGTATCTAGTTTGCCCACACCCAGTGACATCTTTGTGTCCTACTCTACTTTCCCAGGTGAGCATATCAGAAGGGCTCATCCTCGCAGCCAGTGGTTCTTCCCATCTGCCCTAGAGGCAACTATGTGGTGAAACAAAAGACCTGGGTATGAGTTCTAGTTCTGTCTCTTGCCCCTCTGTGACCCTGAGCAAGTTACTTCTCTGTGAGCCTTGGCTCAGGCTGAGCGGGCAAGAGTGCGCACTGCAAGGAGGCCGGCACCCTTGGATTCCTGTGCTCACTTGCCTCTCCTCCGCCTGCCCCTCCCTCAGCCTTTGCATCTTTAGCATGGGAATAGGAATTGTGCCTCAGGGGTTGCCACGGGGATTAAACAAGGTGGCTGGCAGGTCACTGAGCACAGTGCCTGGCATGTATGGGTGCAGCAGGTGGTAGTCCTTCCTTCCTTCTTTTTTTTCTTTTTTGGAGATGGAGTATTGCTCTGTCACCCAGACTGGAGTGCAGTGGCATGATCTCAGCTCACTGCAGCTTCTACCTCCTGGGTTCAAGTGATTCTCCTACCTCAGCTTCCTGTGTAGCTGGGATTACAGGTGTGCACCACCACGCCTGGCTAATTTTTGTATTTTTAATAGAGACAGGGTTTCACCATGTTGGCTAGGCTAGTCTTGAACTCTCCTGACCTCAAGTGATCCGCCCACCTCGGCCTCCCAAAGTGCTGGGATTACAGGTGTGAGCCACTGTGCCTGGCAATTTCCTTCCTTTCTTACCCCTTGGATGAGTCACTTGACTTTTCTAAGCCTTGGTTTCCTTGCTGTGAAAACGGGAATCATAGCCAGAGTCAGGAGATGGTCACGAGGGTGAAATAAGATCACAATTAGGGCAGCGCCTCAGGGACCAGGCTGCTTCTGTTGGATGTGTGCATGAGTCAAGATCTGGAGGGCGCCCGAGCCGCGTGCCTGGCCTGGGGTGGCTCTCCAGCAGTGTTCAGCCCTCCTCCCTCCAAAGGTTTTGTCTCCTGGAGGGAGCCCAAGAGCGGTTCCTGGTATGTGGAGACCCTGGACCACATCTTTGAGCAGTGGGCTCACTCTGAAGACCTGCAGTCCCTCCTGCTCAGGGTGAGTGCTGCCTTCCTCTGCAAAGGAGAGGGGAGGCTGCTGAGGGGCAGCGTGTCCTCCTGGGGCTGGGGATTGGGGGGTGAGCAGGGCAGGCCCAAACCAAGGGTAAAAGGTAGTAGACTCCTGCCTCTCAGCCTTGGCTTGCGACGAGAGTCCGCGCTTTTATGTCTCTTTATGAGAGGCATTCCTGCCTGTGGTGACATTCGCCCTTCATTCAAAGATCTGCCTTCCCTGTCTCCTCCAAAGTCCCCAGGTTAACACCTCCTGTTCCTCCACTGATGGAGCTGGACCTCGGTGCCAGCGCGGGATGGCTCTGTCCAGACCCTGAAGGCGGGTCATGGGCCCCTCCTCACACCCTGTGGCCATCACACAGTCTTCTACTCTTGACCCTCAAGAATTGTGAACCCCTCCTTGTACATCCCCTTCTCAGGAGGCCCCAGTGAGGAAACAGACAGGGAAGGGTGGCCTGAGGTTGGAAGTACTCCGTGGAAACCCCACTCAGAGCAGTTGCTTCTTCTGAGGGTTGCATAGCCTGTGGCTGCCTTGGGGAAGCAGCGTGTGTGGGCCCCTCCTGCTCTGCTCAGGTATTTATGCCATGGGGAGGCGCTGTGGGTCTGGGGCCACTCATTGCTCTTATGGGAGGATCTGGCCCTGTGCCTTGCTGAGCAGTAGGAGGAGAAGACAAGTAGGTGCTGGGTGGCCCCTGGCACAGCTCTCAGCCACTTGGTGCCACGGCCTTGGGCAAGGGAGTCTCAGAGGCAGCCTGGGGCCCTGCAGCATGGGGTGGGGACAATCAGTGCTAATAAGCAGTGCTTTCAGCTCTTGGTTCTGATCCCTTCATTTTTTTTCTTGCAGATAATTTCAGTCTGACCTGAACTCTATGAATTTGGAAATTCTGAATTTTGAGTTTTTTAAAGTTATAGTCGAGGTGCTTGTTCTTTAAGTCTCCCTGCTCAAAGAGGCTACAGTTTGAGCTTTTTTTTTTTTTTTTTTTTTTGAGATGGAGTCTTGCTCTGTCACCCAGGCTGGAGTGCAGTGGCATGATCTCAGCTCACTGCAGCCTCTACCTCCCAGGTTCAAGCGATTCTCCTGCCTCAGCCTCCTGTGTACTTAGGCCTACAGGCGCGCACCACCTCACCCAGCTAATTTTTGCATTTTTAGTAGAGACAGGGTTTTGCCATATTGGTCAGGCTGGTCTTGAACTCCTGACCTCGTGATCCACCTGCCTTGGGCTCCCAAAGTGCTGGGATTACAGGAGTAGGCCCCCGTGCCCAGCCCTTTTGTTTTGTTTTGTTTTGAGATGGAGTCTCACTCTTTCACCAGGGCTGGAAATTCTCTCAGCTCACTGCAACCTCTACCTCCTGGGTTCAAGCAATTCTGCCTCAGCCTCCTGAGTAGCTGGGATTACAGGTTCCCACCATGATGCCCAGCTTATTTTTGGTATTTTTAGTAGAGATGGGGTTTCCTCATGTTGGCCATGCTGGTCTCGAACTCCTGACCTCATGATTTGCCCACCTTGGCCTCCCAAAGTGCTGGGATTACAAATGTGAGCCACTGCGCCCGGCCTGAGTTGTTTTTAAGGTGTGGATTGAATGGACATTCCTCCGAGCCCCTCTTGAATTCTTCCTTCAGTCCAAAGAACTAAACTCACAGACCTCTCCATGGTCATGTCTTACAGGTTGCTAATGCTGTTTCGGGGAAAGGGATTTATAAACAGATGCCTGGTTTCTTTAATTTCCTCCGGAAAAAACTTTTCTTTAAAACGTCATAAGGCCAGAGTCTTTCACCCTGCCTTATCTTGCACTCCAAAGCCTTCCTGCCCCAGGCCTGAAAGTGGCTGAGACCTGGACTTTCCTGCAACTCAAGGGCTTTGCAGCTGGCACAGGGTCTGCTCTTTCTCTGCCAGTGACAGACAGGCTCTTAGCAGCTTCCAGATTGGCGACAAGTGCTGAACAGTGGAGGAAGAGGGACAGATGAATGCTGTGGATTGCATGTGGCCTCTTGAGCGTGGCTGGTCTGGGGCTAGTGACTGTGTCCTGTGATCCCTGTGTTCTGTCTAGAGCAGGGATTAACCTCTGCACTACTGACATGTGGGGCCAGGTCATCCTTTGCTGTGAGGTTGTCCTGTGTGTTGTGGGATGTTCAGCACCGTCCCTCGCCTCAATGCCAGTAACAATATCTGCCTGAGTGGTGCCAAACAAAAATGTCTTCAGGTGTTGCCAAATATGTCCTGGGCTATAAAACTTTCCTCACCTGGCACCCACTGATCTGTAGGGATTTTTGGCGACACACAAACCAGTATCTCTCATAGATCAGTGAGCTGGGGCCTACTGGAGTCTGAACAGCTGTAATCTGTGAATTCTAAATGAAGTTTTAAAAATTGTTAATTTTTCCTATATTGCATTAATCTTAAGAAATAAATCTTAGGCAAATATGGACTCTCTTTTGCCTATTTCTTCCCTCATTTTGCTCCAACTCTTTGTTCTTCCTTATAAAAGAGACTTCTGCTTTTTAAAAAACATTTGCCCATGTTTTTTGGGGGTCTCGCTGTATTGCCCAGGCTGATCTCAAACTCCTGGGCTCAAGTGATCCTCCCAAGTAGCTCTAACTACAGGCATGCATCATTGCACCCAGCCCCATTTCTCCATGTCTTATTTTGCTTGATCCCTATCCCATCCCAGGAAGGCAACAAGGGTGAGAAGCCTGTGCTCAGGGAGGTTAGGTCTCTTGCCCAAGGTAACAGTTATCCAGAGAAAAGACCTGGCTGGCAACTGGGTCTCCTGAGTCCCAGCCATGCCTCCCATGTGCCTTGCTTGCCGAAGCACCCCCAGACTGCAGTGTGACCGTGCTGTGCAATAGTGACACATTGGGCTTCCCCAGAAGGCCCCACCTTGAGGTCTTTTAAGCTATCCTTATGCCAGCCTATTTCTTGTTTTTTGGACTTTTCTTCCTGGAGACAGGGTCTCGCTCTCACCCAGGCTGGAGTGCAATGACACGATACTGGCTTACTGCAGTCTCCTGAACCCAAGCGAGCCTCCCATCTCAGCCTCCTGAGTAGCTGGGACTACAGGTGTGTACCACCTCACCCAGTTAATTTTTGTACTTTTAGTACAGACAGGGTTATGCCATGTTACTCAGGCTGGTCTTGAACTCCTGGACCTAAGCAATCTGCCTGCCTTAGCCTCCCAGAGTGCAGGGATTACAGGCTTGAGCCATTGCGCCTGACCTATTTCTGGTTTTTAGGGCCCTGGTTATTAGGGTGAATTGCTAAATAAATAATGACGATAATAAAATTCTCATCAAGGTGTGATTTGCATAGTTGTCACTTTATATGATACTGTTTTCCTTCTGTGACCTTTCCAAGTCTGAAACCGTCCGGGGGACTTTTTTGGTTAGTTATTTGCAATCACCTGCAGGACACAAACAAGAAAATCATCAGGTTCACCTAGCCACAGAGCTGTGTGACGCTATTGTTTCCACATCTTTATCCTCCTGGCTAAGTTATTCACGTGAGTCACAGGCAGCCCACACTGCAGTAGCTCCTGCCTGAGGAGTTCTGATGATGTTTCAGGAAAAAAGATGTGATCACAGCTTTTCATTGAACTGTTAGACTCTTCCTGTAAAGGGGGTCTTAGACAGGAGTGTGGGCTTCAGGGTAGGGGGCCTTTGAACCCCTAAAAATTACATGCCAAATGGCATATTTTTAGATTTCATTTGTTTCTCAAATCAAAACTGCTGTTTGCAAGGCAGTTTTGCACTGTGGTTGGGGCTATAACTATTTCCAGAGGCTGTTGATCAGTGTCTGTTAAACATTTTTTTTTTTTTTGAGACAGAGTCTTGCTCTGTTGCCCAGGCTGGAGTGCAGTGGCTTGATCTCAGCTCACAGCAACCTCTGCCTCCCAGGTTCAAGTGATTTTCCTGCCTCAGCCTCCCGAGTAGCTTGGACTGCAGACGCCTGCCACCACCAACCCCGACTAATTTTTTATGTTTTTAGTAGAGGTGGGGTTTCACTGCGTTAGCCAGGATGGTCTCAATCTCTTGACCTCGTGATCCGCCCGCCTTGCTCTGTTTCCCAGGCTGGAGTGCAGTGGTGTGACCTAGGCTCACTGCAACTGCTGCCTCCCATGTTCAAGTGATTCTCCTGCCTCAGCCTCCCGAGTATCTGAGATTACAGGCGCACACCACCACGCCTGGCTGATTTTTTTGCATTTTTAGGGCTTTTCCCATGTTGGCCAGGCTGGTCTCAAATTGCTGACCTCAAATGATCCACTTGCCTCAGCTTCCCAAAGTGCTGGGATTACGGGCATGAGCCATAGCGCCTGGCCTGTTAAACATTTTAATATGCCAGTTTCATGATTCAGTGCTGTAAACTGCAGGAGATCCAGCTGCTACAGCATAAATACTTAGACCAGTGTGCAAGAATTATGTCCAAAGATGTTCATTGCACAATGTAAGAGTGATAAACAGGAAACATGAAGGCTTCATTCATTATATTCAAACTATGGAATACCATTTAGCTGTTCAAAAGAATGACATGAATGTACTGACATGTAAAATATGATAATGTGTTAAGTGAAAAACAGCTGCAGAACAGTATAAAGACTCAGATCTCATTTTTTGGTTAAAAGACAGTGTATATCTATGTATATATATAGATATATATGCACATAAAGTTGAGAAGACCACACACTGAGCTGTTAACAATGATTGGCGGGGCGCAGTGGCTCACACCTGTAATCCCAGCACTTCGGGAGGCTGAGGCAGGCGGATCACCTGAGGTCAGGAGTTCGAGACAAGTCTGGCCAACATGGTGAAACCCCATCTCTACTAAAAATACCAAAATTAGCTGGACATGGTGGTCCGTACCTGTAATCCCAGCTACTCGGGAGGCTGAGGCAGGAGAATCACTTGAACCTGACAGGTGGAGGTTGCAGTGAGCCAAGATCGAGCCACTGCACTCCAGCCTGGCAACATAATGAGACTCTCTGAAAAAATCCCCAAAACAATGATTACCTCTGGAGAGTGGAATTGGAGATGTAAATGAGGGGAGACTTCTACATTTTTTACTTGATACACTCTTATATTCTTTTAATATTTTTACAAAGAAGATGTGTTACCTTCTGGAAAAAAAAAAATAAAAGCCAAGGATTGCTGAAGATTCATGTGTGGTTGTCATTCAGTGGACATTTGTTGAAAGGACGAGTGCCCTGGGCCACCTGTCTCCTCTGCTTCTCCGCTCTTACCTTTTGTTGGCACTTCCTGACCTTGGCTTGTCACCTGTCTGGGTTTATCCAGGCAGGTGCTCTCAGGCACCCCCAGGGCTCTTGTGGTATGTGACTCCAGGCTGCACGCAGTGTCCCTGGGCTGGGACCACTGCAAAGTTTCACTAGCACCTCTGCAGCTGCCAGGGGCAGCCCCCACCCAAAGACAGCTGGTTGCTTGGCTCTCCCACTTCTGAAACCTATTACCAGGCATCTGTGCCTGTCCCGACTGCTCTCCCATGAACACAGGGCTTCTGCCCAGCTGCCTTGCGAGGCGTGCTGCCCCATGGATCCCTGCTGCCATCTGGCCATGCTTCGGGATCTGGCCTGCTCTATTGGGCTTGTGTCCGTTGCTGGGAACAGCTGATGCTGGGAACAGCTGAGGCTGGGACAACACATCGGGACAATTGCCCCTGCCCCCGTTTCATGTCCCCAGGGTGCTGCCAGGACCAGCTGGACGGTGACTCCTACAGCAGCTGGGGCTGGACAAGGGTCTTAGGATTTGGCTGGGAAAGGCCCCTAAGCAGCCTTTCTCCCAGTCTCAGGCCAGGCTCCTTTGACATGTGGGTGGTACCAATCCCCAATTCATATATATATATATATATATATATATATATATGGCACCAATTAATGACTAATGGCTACTGTCTTTTTGATTTTCCATTTTTCTCCAATAGACTTTCTTGGATTCTCTGCCTGTGACCACTTGTTGGCAAAAAGATGCCAACAGACAGACAAATGAACAAGGAGCTGGCAAGAATCAATGGGAAAACTTGAAAGCGGCCACCTGCTTGTTTTGACAGTTTCGTTTTCCTCCTGTGACCTCAGGCTCATGGCTGCAGTTTCATATTTGGTTTTATAAGTGTCAGTTTAATTCAGTTTGACACTTCTCTGCAAATTAAACTTAGTGAAGTCAGATGCCAGCTTTCCCCTTCTTTGGGGTCTCTGCCACAAATACCATAACTCCCATTTGCTCTAGCGCTTAAAAATGTCGAGGAGTCCTGGTCTAATTCAAGTCCCATTTTACAGGAGAGCAAACAGGTGGTCCATAATCAGCACAGAGTATCCTCTTCCCTCCCAGCATCCATTACCAGGCATGGTGGCTCCTCTGCCCTCTCCCGGGCACCCCTTTCTTGTGACAGGGTTTCCTGTTCTGGCTGCTTCCACCTACAGCTGCATGTATCCATGGCTGCTCCTTAATATTGATGCCGGCCATTATTGTCATTTTCAGAGACAGAGTCTTGCTATGCCACCCAGGCTGGAGTGGTGCGACCTTGGCTCACTGTAATCTTGGCCTCCCGGGCCCAAGCGATCCTTCCACCCAAGCCTCCCAAGTAGCTGAGACCACAGGCACACAGTACCATGCCTGACTTATTTTTATTTTTATTTTTGAGACGGAGTTTTGCTCTTGTTGCACAGACCGGAGCGCAGTGGCGCGATCTCAGCTCACTGCAACCTCCGCCTCTGGGTTCAAGTGATTCTCCTGCCTCAGCCTCCTAGGTAGCTGGGATTACAAGCATGCACCACCACACCAGCTAATTTTGTATTTTTGGTAGAGACAGGGTTTTTCCATGTTGGTCAGGCTAGTCTCGAACTCCCAACCTCAGGTGATCTGCCTGCCTTGGTCTCCCAAAGTGCTGGGATTACAGGGGTGAGTCACCGTGCCCAGCCATGCCTGACTAACTTAAAAATTTTTTTTTGTTAAGATAGGGTCTCACTATGTTGCCCAGGCTGGTCTTGAATTCCTGGGCTCAAGCAATCTTCCCTCCTTGGCCTCCCAAAGTGCTGTGATTACAGGTGTGAGCCATGGCACCTGGCCTATTGTTTTTAATAAATAATTTTAATGCTTATTGTTGTAAACAAATGTGTGTTCATTGTTAAAAAAAAATTGAGTTAGTGTGGAAGCTCAGAGGAGACAACTCTCTGAGTTTACATTTATAAGAACGGGGGACCAACTCAGCTTTACTGGCCTGGAATGGTCCTAGTGTAAAACAGGTAGCCCTACATCTTGGAAAACCTCTCAGCCCTGGGCAAACTGGGATGGTTGGTCACCTTACAGAATAGCTGGAGGACCCTTCAGGGAGGAAGTTCCATAATTAATGCTATGGGGGGGGGGTGGTCTCAAAGTATCAGGTTTGGGACTTTGCAGATAAATATAACCATTTATAGCACTGGATGGTAGAGTCTGGGCTACACACAGATGAACAAAAATAAAATCACCATTTCTATGGAAGCCACTCATTTTTTTTTAGATGGAGTTTCACTCTTCTTGCCCAGGCTGGAGTGCAATGGTGTAATCTCGGCTCACTGCTACCTGCTACCTCCGTCTCCCAGGTTCAAGGCATTCTCCTGCCTCAGCCTCCCAAGTAGCTGGGATTACAGGTGTGCGCTACCACACCTGGCTAATTTTTTTGTATTTTTTAAGTAGAGATGGAGTTTTGCCATCTTGGCCAGGCTGGTCTCAAACTCCTGACCTCAGGTGATCTGCCTGCCTCAGGCTCCCAAAGCATTGGAATTACAGGCGTGAGCTACCATGCCCGGCCTGAAACCCACTCTTAATCCCTGAGGAGTGTCCAAACTCTTTGGACAAAGCCACCCTCTACGTTCCTTTTCATTCAGTTTTACCACATAGAAATTTTGCGGACCCATGAGGGGCCCAGCAGTTGCCAAGGTCTGCAGCCTCCTCCAAAGGGTTCCCATCTAGCTCTCAAGAGGAAGGAGGCGGTTCTCAGTCGCCAGGTGGGCATGGCACTCACGAGGCCGGGTGTGCAAGGCAGTGCCCTGGGGCTCAGGGCTGGTCCAGTTCTTACCGAATTGATCCAGTCAATGTAGTTGGAGACCCGCGTGAAGACGGAAGGCTTGTGGTAGTAGTTGCAGCCGAGGGAGGACCCGAAGCTGACGATGCCGTGCACCTCCCAATGGCCGTCAGCCGCACGGCAGTTCAGCGGCCCGCCGGAGTCTCCCTGAGGAAGGCCAGAGTTGTAGGGGGGTAAAGGGAGAGGAAGGAACTGTCCATTGGAACCACTGCTCTCCATGCATTTCTTTTCTTTCTTTCTTTTTTTTTTTATTTTGAGGCAGAGTCTTACTCTGTCACCAGGCTGGAGTGCAGTGGCACGATCTTGGCTCACTGCAACCTCTGCCTCCTGGGTTCAAGCGATTCCCCAGCCTCAGCCTCCCGAGTAGCTGAGACGACAGGCACATGCCACCACACTCAGCTAATTTTCGTATTTTTAGTAGGTTTCACCATGTTGACCAGGATGGTCTCAATCTCTTGACCTCATGATCTGCCCGCCTTGGCCTCCCCAAGCACTGGGATTACAGGCGTAAGCCACCACGCCCGGCCTCTCCATGCATTTCTATTGTTCTGCTACAGGTCACTGTCCTCTGAAGCCGGCCCTTGTGGTCATAGCTCAAGATGGTACCATAATTCCAATAAGAGCCAACACTTATTCTTCCCGTGTGCCCAGAGCTGAGCTAAGCATGTTCTATGCCTTATCTCATTAATCCTCACAAAATCCTATGAGGGAAATACTCGTAGTATCCCCAGGCCACTGAAGAGGAAAAACGGGAGTCCTGAGCAATTGGGACCTGCCCAAGGTTGCACGGGCAGTTTGTAAAGGAGCTGAGACCACATCCCAGAGTTAAGCTGCCAGGCTCTTCCCCACTGGCTCTGTCTTCCTGGGGCTGGGGTGGTCTATGTGGGCAGAGTGTGTAAGGGGCACAGTGTGATCTGAAGGGCTGTGGAACTCCTTCCTACTCCGTCCCCACTTCACTGCTAAGTCTACCACAGAGCAATTCCTTTTGGTTAAGAAAAGGCTTCTGGGAAAGCTTCCATGGCAGCTACCTGAAGGGAACATGCTGGGCCATTAATGAAAGTAATTCAACAGAAAAACCATGAGTCATCTTAGAAAGGCCCTAACCCAGGGAATACTTTCCTTTGGCTGCATAGAGGAAAGGATACAGAATAGCAGTCACGAAAGACCTTGATGAGACCCAGGGAAGGTCTTCCCAGCAGTGAGATGGGTGGACACTACAAGGAGAATCTCAAAACATCTCAAAACAAGAACAAAGGCCAGGTTTTTTGTTTTTTTTTTTTTTGAGTCGCGCGCGGTCACCCAGGCTGGAGTGCAGTGGTGTGATCTCGGCTCACTGCAACCTCCACCTCCTGGGTTCAAGTGATTCTCCTGCCTCAGCCTCCGGAGTAGCTGGGACTACAGGCGCCTGCCACCACTCCTGGTTAATTTTTGTATTTTTAGTAGAGACGGGGTTTTTCACCATGTTGGCCAGGCTGGTCTTGAACTGGTGACCTCAAGTGATCCTCCCACCTCTGCTTGCCAAAGTGCTGGGATTACAGGCGTGAGCCACCGCGCCCGGCCAAAGGTCAGGTTCTGTTATGTCTGGAACGTATTTCCGGGTGCTTCTGCCAGGAGGTGGGAGGATGGCCCTCCATAGCCTCTTTCCATCCCCAGCCACATTTTGTCATGGAGCAGGGTCCCTGATTTTTGGTACTCACGTTGCAGCTGGAGATCACGCCATCACCCCCAGCGCAGACCATATTGGTCTTCACGGTGCTGCCCCACCAGCCAGAGCTGGAGCAGGTGGCATAGTCCACAACCAGCAACTGGCCCTGCTGCAGGATGTCCGGAAGAACCCCGTTGGCTGAATGAGACCAGAGAGAAAGTATTAGGGATGCAGGAACTCCCGAGAAAAAGGAAGTTGTGGACCCCTACTGGGTTTTCCCTGTTACTGTCTTCCATCCATTGCAACGTGGGAACAGCCATGTTTGTCTATACTGTGTCCTCACAGTTGATTGGTTCAGCAGTGAACACCTGACTCAAACTAAGCCAATGAGCTCCCTCCCCTGGGATTTTGAGATGGGGACTAAGAAATTCCGGTTCCAGAGGACGTAAATCTGGGAAGCTGTTGGCCATAACTGACATTTTCTTCTATGTAGAGAATGAAGTAGACCCACAAAGAAAATAAATTCTAAGGGAGGGGGGTTTCTCGAGTTTCTCACAGGCTTTCAGCCCCTGATTCTAGCCTGATGCTGATGCCTGGCTATCTCTCTGCCTTGGGGTTGAAACTTTTTTTTCTTTTTCAGAATTTGACCTTGTTTCAATGTTATCCAAGGGTTGAAACTTTTAAATCCTTATAACAATTCCCCCCCTCTTCTTTTTTTTTTTTTTTTTTTTTTTTTTTTTTTTTTTTTTTTTTTTTTTTTTTTTTAATTTTTGGATAGAAAAAAAAATATTGTGTTTTGTTAAAAAAAAAAAAAAAAAAAAGACTAAGACATATGATTTTTTGTTTTATTAAATTTTTTTTTTTTTTTTTTTTTTTTTTTTTTTTTTTTTTTTTAATGTGGAAGATGGCTAGTCTCCTGACACTTAGTGGTGGTAGGACAGCTACTTCCACTACTAAGGCAGGCTCAGAGTGACTTGGAGGTTCAAGACTGTCATCTAAATCCAATCAAATATCCTTATTCCAAACTTCAGGATCATATTTTTTCCCAGTCAATACTCTTTCTCATGATGATATACTTGATGAAATTATGAGTTCAATTTTACAATTAAATGTGCTTTATTTTCAACAATATCATCTCTGTAGCTACAGGAAATGAGATATTCATTTGAATTAAAGTTGAAATATCCGAACTCCTCATTTTCTTTCTGTTTGTGTTCAAGTGTATTAAAAATATCCCTCTTGTACCAAAGTCCTTCTGGTCATTGCTGCTACTAAACTGGTCTAATAGCAGGTTCTGGAGCCCCCAAGGCACTTGCTTCAACTGAGACTTCATCAACCACAGGAGATAGCTTGCTTAATCATGATGTCATTGCATGCCATGGATTACCAAGAAGCATCCTTTTCCTTATTGCCAATTACCTGAGCAGTACACTCAAGCCTAAAACCACAAATACTCTCATCTTTCAGAGTCTATCTCCTTTCACTCCAGATCCAACCAGGAAACAGAAACCACGAAGCTATTTGAGCAGGAAAAGTTGAATATATGGAAGAGATGAGAAAACTATGGTCCATGGGCCAAATCTGGCCCATAACACGTTTTTGTATGGCCTGAGAGCTAGGACTGACTTTAAAGTTTTAAGATTTTCAATTTTGTTTTAATACCAAAACAAAAAAATAGCATATTGAAGCATCTACATTATCTTGGGTATATGCCCTGAGATTTGTTGTCACATGCCAGGAATATTTAGGACACAGACACACACAAGGAGTTTAGGAGCCCAGAACTTGCTGCAGATTATCCTGAAGAAATGCAGTGAGGCCATTTAAAGGGAGGTACCTCACTGGTAGCACTACATATTGACATTGCCAGAGTGTGTGCTGGGAGAAACTGCTGGGCCCAGGGTCCCCTTAACTGTTGCATGCCATAGGAACTGGACACTGGCAAAGTTATTCATTGCAGAAAGCAGACATGGGAGAAATTACACACTATAGGAACCTGATGAGAGAAATGTATAAGAACCAGGAAAAGGCAAAGGACATTTCCTCTTCAATGTCCAACCAGCATCTTTTCACAGCACTTTTTCTCTTCATCATGAAAAGAAAAGTATTTGAAAAATCCATCTTTATTTATGCAGAGCAGGCAATGAAGGGTAAACACAGAGCTGAAGGAAATTGCATTGATAAGTGGCACACCAACTTATTTCACAGAAAAGAAAATTAATGGCATAATGTTTAATGCATTTGTGAAAATTAATAGTAGGACCAAGAGAAAAATAAAAGCATCACCTAAACCCTATGCCAATGCTATTTCCAATAAACCATACCATCATACACACAAAAAAAATCAATTAATTTTTACTTTAACTGGTTAATTTGCTTGTTTTTTCTTATAAAAATTTGCAAAATTAATAAGGATTTTAAGATATTACAACAGACATGTCTGCTATATAAATAAACTTGAATAGGTCATGATTTAGTATTTCTTATCAATAATTTTAAAATGAGATATATTTACAGAAACATGCATAGATCTTTTTTGTTTTTTTTTTTTTTTGAGACAGAGTCTCGCTCTGTTGGCTAGGCTGGAGTGCATTGGCGTGCTCTCAGCTCACTGCAACCTCTGCCTCCTGGGTTCAAGCAACTCTCCTGCCTCAGCCTTCTAAGTAGCTGGGATTACAAGTGTGCACCATGCCTGGCTACATGCATAGATCTTAACTGTATAGTTTGGGAAATTTTGAAAAAATAATACAACTTTTGTAACTACCCACTTAGTACTTAGAATAGTTTCATTACAGCAGCATGGCAATATTATTTATTTATTTTCTATTAATCCCTGAAGACAATCACCTCTGATTTGTGTTTTTGCCTATTCTTATACTTTAAGTTAGTGGAGTCATGTTTTTATTCTGCATAGTTCCTACCGCTTAATAAAATGCTTTTAAGAATGATGCTTGTAAGAATCATCTGTTTATAATTGTTAATTATTAGTCAGTAGTATAAATATACCACCAGTTGCTTAACCAGTTTCCTCTTGATGAGCAGTTGAATTGTTTCCAGTTATTGTTACAAATAAGACTGCTATGATACTTCCTTTACAGTGATTTTTTTTGTGGAACACATTTCTGTCTTAATTGGGAAAATACCTCTGAGTTGCTGGCTCATTAGGTAGAGGTATGTTTGACTTAAGAAACTGACATAATATGCAATTCTAGTTTGCATGAAGTTGTTTCTAATTAAGGTTGTGGAGTGACTTTTCCTGTGCTTATAAGTCATTCATATATTTCCTTTTGTAAACTGTCTGCTTGAGTCTTTTCTCTTATTTGATTTAATTTTACTGTTTTCTAACTATAATGTTCTAAATTACCTTGGATACAGGTTCTTTATCAGATACCTGTATATTGATTACTTTTACCCTACTTCTTGTCCTTTATTTTCTTAATGTCATTGATTACACTGAAGTTTTTAATTTTCATGAAATCGAATTTTTTTATGGTTATGCTGTTTGTGTCTTAAGATAACTTTTGCCTATTACAAGGTTATGCTGTTTGTTTGTGTCTTAAGATAACTTTCACCTATTACAAGGTCATAAACCCATTACCTTATACTCATTCATTTCTAGATGAATATAGTATAAATATGCATAGAATATTTACATAGGATAAATATAATACAATTCATTAATTACTTTTTCTGTCAGTTTTCAGATTTAAAGAAAATTTTGAGGCAGCATTAATATAAATAACACTGCAAGTAATATTTTTTTCTGATAGTAACTTTATTGTGTAGGTTAAATTTCTATACATAATTGTTATAGATAATATTATTGGAAAATTATAAATTATGATAATTTAAACAAATGTTCTAATAGCGAATTGACTTATTTTTTGTTTCTTCCTTGATATTACCTGTTTAGTTAAAAAAAATCATTTTGGCTATTTATTTTGTATTTAGTTAGCTTGCCAAAATTTTACGCTAATTCTGGTAACTCTACATTTTATTTAAAATTTTACAAAGCATAATTATATGTCATATTTTCTAATATTTATATAACTTATATTACTTTATTGTCTTCTTGTTGTAAGTCATCCCCCAAAATCACATTGAAATGGAAATAGTGCTAATGGGGATTTCTGAATTGATCATAATTTTCATGAAAATAGTTTTGATATTTCACCAGTTAACATGGTGCTTGCTTTTCCTTCCTGGCAAGTATTTTTGGCAGATATCATTGTTTATGTTACAGCTTTCTTAAATTCTGCCCCACCCCAGCCACTTTTTATATCCTATTATAGAGGCTAAATGATTAGTTTTTCATTTTCCTAGGCTCCTTTGCATCTAAGAGTGGCTTTGTGTAAATGTCCTAGAGTTGTAGTCAATATTTTTCAAATTCAAGTCTGTGAGTTGAATGCAAGAAGGTAATAGAATATTTTCTAAGAAGTATACAGTGGAATAGAAAATGCATAGTGCAGTATAGGTACTGTATGCAACTGTAATTTTTGTAACATTTGCTTTGGTTAATATATATGTAGATATTTGTATACATTACTTCATATAATATTCACTAGGGAAACATATTTATCTGTATGATTTCTGTTCAAAAATTGTAAATGTCACAGGCATAATTTATAAGCACTTGAATTTGGTATCATTTGCATTTAAATGCATCTGAACTGATACCAAAATTGATGCATGTAAATAGTGTGCTTTAGATAACATCTCTTAAGATTTGGAAGGAGTTGTTTATGAAAGGTAAGGTGCCCATAACTGTATTCCAGCTGGGAAATGTGTGTTTCTTGATATGTAGTGATGAAATATTGTATACAACTCCTTCTTATTGTATCTTGCGCTACATGAAACAGATAAACCAGATACACTCAAACAAGGTAATTGAGGAACACTTTATGAATGAACCAATTTACAAACACATTAAGGAAAACTAGCTATGAAATGTGAAGCACCCCCAAAATAGCAATAGTAGTTAATGAGGTTGGGACGTCACCAACACCACATCTGAAGAAGTAAAGAGCAAAAGCAAGATGTGCAGCTGTAGGAGAGAATGGTCTACAGAAGTTGTGGCCGCTGATAGAGAAACACCATCCTGACCTAAGATTTCTTGCTGGTTCCTTCATTTAGCTAGATCCAAAAAGAAACCAGAATGCAAATGAGATTAAGTTTTGTTTCAATAAAGATTGGACTCTATTTAAAGCAATAAACATTATTAAAGATAAAGAGGATATCTATATGCTGATAAAAGTTCAATAAGTATGCATATGCAAAAACTAAAAACTTATATGCAACTGATATTAGCCTCAAAAATATGTAAAGCATTCATGTAACTGCAGGGGAAAGGAAAAATTCACTGAGTGGGAGATTTTTATTACACTTCTGCTGGTAATTGATAATTTACCAGAAAAAAGTTGCTAAGGATGAAAGGACTTTAATAATGCAGTTAATTTATTTGATCTATGGATAAATGTACATTATATTCAACAATAGCAGAATACATTTCAAGCAAAATGGACACTAATGAAAATTGACCACATACTGGGGTACAAAACAAAGCTCAAAATATTTCAAAGGCTTGTTGTCATGCAGAAAATATTATCTCTTTATATAATAAATTAGATTAGTGATCAATTGAAAAATAAAGATGACTAAAGGATCAAAATTCCCAGGGATGAGAGATTGCAATATTAAGTCAAGTTGTAATGCAAGATTCCTTAATGAAGTAATAATTAAGAAAAGAACTTGAATACAATAAGGAAGTTAATCAAGGAGATATCTTGCTGAACTCCATCCTAGGAAGATTAGAAAGATGCTGCTAGAGCATTAATATGGTTTGTGTGATGAACAATATAGAGACCCAAACAGTGATTGAAATGCATATTTTATTTCAATTTGCGCAAACACTTGAATAATAAATAGAATTATTTTAAAGGTTTTTAAGTGGTATTTTCAAGCACTAGTTTCCAAAGACGGTCATAACAAGCAACAAAATCCCACAGTACAATAATAGGAAAAAAAGGAAAGGAAAGGAAAGGAAAGGAAAGGAAAGGAAAGGAAAGGAAAGGAAAGGAAAGGGGAAAGGAAAGGAAAGGAAAGGAAAGGAAAGGAAAGGAAAGGAAAGGAAAGGAAAGGAAAGGAAAGGAAAGGAAAGGAAAGGAAAAAGGAAAGGAAAGAAGGAAAGGAAAGGAAAGGAAAGGAAAGGAAAGGAAAGGAAAGGAAAGGAAAGGAAAGGGGAAAGGAAAGGAAAGGGTTAATTGTGCTATTTTAATATTATCCAGTCCTCCCTTTCCAGTAGAAAGCTGGGGATATTTAACCAGACTTTGCGTATTTCACTGGGAGAAAGTCTGTGACAGTACTATGTGGTTTCATTGTAGTACTATTGGTGTAAACGTGCTGGTATAATTAAAAGTTAGTTGAAAGAACCTGGCATGTTAGGATGGTAGGGTATACCATCAATGGACAAACTTCAGTAAATATATTTCAGGGCTTTTGGCTCATTCTATCTAGTGTTTTACTGCAGAATAAACCACTGGATCTTCCACATTTTGATAGAAAATTAATGAATAGAGAAAAAAGACCCTTTGAAAATAGAAGTCAGGGCTGGGAATGGTGGCTTATGCCTGTAAACCTAGCACTTTGGAAGGCTGAGGTGAGTTGACCAGCCTGGCCAACATGATGAAACCCCATCTGTACTAAAACAAAAAATTAGTTGGGTGTGGTGGTGTATGCCTTTAATTCCAGTTACTCGGAAGGCTGAGGCAGGGGAATTGCTTGAATCCAGGAGGTGGATGTTGCAGTGAGCCAAGATCCTGGTACTGCCCTCCAGACGAGGCAACAGAGCAAAACTCTGTCTCAAAAAAGAAAAAAGAAAAAAAAAAGAAAGAAAGAAAGTACAGAAGTGCTAGGAAATACAGACTTCCTATGTTTTCAGAAAAATAAAATAAAAATTTTGAGCATCTGGCATTGTCTCTGCCACAAACATAAAATTTAGATTCAAAATGTCAAGTTGTTTGTACATAGTTGAACCAAATGTCAACTTAGAAGTGACCTCAGCAGCAGTGGGAGTTTTCAGCCCTCATGTGCCCGCAAATTACAGATTTTACAGCCATCCAAAGATGAAAATACCTTCAATAGATTCTGAATCCAAGTGAGAAGTTAAAGCATCTGGGTAGAACACAGAAATGAATTTTAAGATGAGTTGAAAACAGCAGGAAAAAAAAGATTTTATTTTACTTCTGTTATCCCTTTCCAAGCCAGCACAGTGTCGCACCCACAAAAATCTCCCAGCCTATGTTATCTCTCTGAGGGAAAAGAAGAGTGAAGGGAATATCTGACTTTATTATGGACACAGGCACCTGGACATGGGCACCAAATGGACATGGGCAGCAAGGCTACTTGTGGTTTGCAGCATTGAGCCAGCTCACCCATAGATCCTGGCACTATGGCACTGAAACTACTTGCCCATAGAAACTATAACTGAACTTCTCACACATGGACTTTGGTGTTAGGCCTGCCCACCTGTGGACCTAGATTCCAGGTCCACCTGTCCATAGACTCTGGCAGCATTCCTGGTCATGAAACCCATGAGCTGTTTGACCCAAAAGTTTTGGCTAGGATGACTGGTAAAGGGCTATCCCTGCCAAAGTCAGTCTGCATAAACTGGAAGAAGTTCCTATTTCATCAAATGCATATATAGTAACACAAGGCCACAAGGATGCCAAAAAACTAGAGAAAAATGATACCATGAAAGAATCTGAATAAGGCACAGTTAGCCATTTCCAAAAATAAATAAATAAATAAATAAATAAATAAATAAAAAACAAACAAATAAAAAATGAGGTCTATGAGCTGCCTGAAAAAGGTTTCAAAATAATTGCCTTAAAGGAAGTCAGTGAGCTATAAGAGAACACAGGTACACAAATGGAGTAAATCAGGAAAACAATACATGAACAAAATGAGAAGTTAAACAAAATAAAGGAAATGATACAAAATACCCAATCAGAAATTCTGGAGCTAAAGAATCCAATGACTGAACTGGACAATTCAATAGAGTGCTTCAAAAGCAGATTCAAACAAACAGAAGAAAGAATCACAAGCTTGATGATACGTCATTTGAAATTACCTAGTAAGAGGCATGGAACTTATGAAACATAATCAAATTAATTCCTTATTAAATTTTCAGGAGAAGAGAAAAATAAAAAAACAGAAAGCTTATTTAGTAAAATAATGGCTAGAAACTTCTCAAATCTGTAGAGGAATACAAACATACGTATAAAGTCTAAAGAATCCTAAAAAGGTTGAACATAAAGGGATCTACACCAAGACACATTTTAATTAAATTGTCAAAAGTTAAATTTAGAGAGAATTTTAAAGGAAGAAAGAGGCAAGTGACTTGTCACGTACAAGGGAACATTATAAGAATATACACAGATTTTACAACAGATACATGCAGGCCAAGAAAGAGTAAAGTGATATATTAAACTGCTAAAAAAAAAAAAAAAAAAAAAAAAAAAAAACCCTGCCAAACACGAATACCATACTTGGAAACAAAAATGTCCTTTAAAATTGAAAAAGAGATAAAGCATTTTCAGAAAAGAAAAAAAAAAAAGAAAACAAAACCAGGTAATTTGTCATCAGTAGAACTTCCTTACAAGAAGTGCTAAAGGGATTTATTCAAGTTAAAATGAAAGGATGCTAAATAACAACATGAGAGCATAGGAAAGTATACATCTCACTGGTAAAGGAAAATACATAAACAAATACAGAATAATGTAATATTGCAAATGGTGGTACATGAATTGTTTTTAATTCTAGTATAACAGAAAACAAATGAGAATAAGAATAAGCTAATAATATCTGTAATTACAAAAACATTCAACTAAAGTTTTCTTTATAGACAACCATATATCTTCAAAAGTGACAGACTATTTCTTTCTTTCCCATGTTGTACTTATTTTGTTCCCTTATTTTACTTTTATTGCTTTTGTGCTTAAGATCCACAGCACAATAATGAATAGACAAAATAATACATAATGCATTTTTATTCTCTATTATTTTCTATACATATATATCCTACTTCACTTGCAGCTATTGATCCATTTTTGTTTCCTTGCACCTCAAAATTTTTCTACAATTTCTGTTTGAATTCCTTTTTTCCCAATCTCACTTACAACCATTTTAATCATTTTCATACCAACCAAGCAGATGAAACTGAGCTCTTTTAAGATTGCCAATGATTTCCTCTGAATATAATGCCATTCTTCATTTTTATTTGCTTAGCTAATTATTAGGTTTTAACAGGTGTTTGATTACTCTTTCTTAATTCACTTTCTTCACTTGTCTATATTACTTCTCTCTCTCTCTTTTTAACTGTTTTCTCCTCTATATGTTTTACTCTCAATATTTGCCTGAAGAAACAAGCTTGGACCCCTTTCTTTTATGATTTATTCTTTTGTTGACATCATCTCAGTCCGACAAGTTTAAACATCATCTTCTTGCACTCCATACCCAAATTTATACGTCCAGCTCAGGAGTCTCTTCATAACTCTAAATCTATTTTTCCAACTGCCTATTCAGCATCTCAATTGGTATATATTACATGCATCTCAAATAAAATGTATTGAAAATTGAATTCCTGACATTCCCCAGATACATAACCTACTCTAACTACAGATTTTCATCTCTCATTTGATGGCAATTCTTTTTCTTCTTTTTCTTTCTCCCTCTTTCTCTCTCCCTTCCTCCCTTTTCCTTCTTTCCTTCCTTCCTTTCTTTCCTTCTTTCCTTCCTTTCTTTCCTTCCTTCCTTCCTTTCATTTTCTTTCCATCCTTCTTTCTTCTTTTTCTTTTCCTTTTTATAAACAGGGTCTCATTCTGTTTTCCAGGCTGGAGTGCAGTGGTGCAGTCATAGTTCATTGCAACCTTAAACTCCTGGGCTCAAGTCATTAAACTTCTGCCTCAGCCTCCTGAGACTGTAGCTGAGACTACAGGTGCATGCCATTATGCCTGACTAGTTATTATTGTTGTTATTTAGTAGAGACAAGGTCTTGCTATGTTACCCAGGATAGTCTCAAACTCCTGGCCTCAAGAAATTCTCCTGCCTCAGTCTCTCAAAGTACTGGGATTACAGGTGTGTACCACTGGGCCCTACCTTGATGGAAATTCTTTTTTTTTTTTTTTTTTTTAATTTTGAGATGAAGTCTCACTCTGTTATCCAGGCAGGAGTGCAGTGGTATGATCTCAGCTCACTGCAGCCTCTGCCTCCTAGGTTTAAGTGATTTTCCTGCCTCAGCCCCCTGAGTAGCTGGGATTGCAGACACTGCCACCACATCTGGCTAGTTTCGTATTGTTAATCGAGACAGGGTTTCACCATGTTGGCCAGGCTGGTCTCGAACTCTTGATTTAAAGTGATCTGCCCATGTCAGCCTCCCAAAGTTCTGGGATTACAGGTATGAGCCACTTCACCCAACCAGAAATTTTTTATATCTGGTTTTTCAAGCCAACAACCATTAAGACATCCTTTGTTTCATACCATTTCATAATCATGTTGACTGTATTTTCAATATATATCCAGGTGTAAACTTTTATTATTTCTAGTATGACAACATGGTCTGAGGTATAATGATCACTTACCTGGGTTATGCAATAACATCCAAATGGAGAAGGATATTTCCCTGACCCTTCATGAGATTTGTGACAGAAGTGCCTGTTTCTTCAGCCTGCCACTCTCAACTCATTGGAGGGAGTGCATGAGCAAACAAGGCAGGAACTGGATTGCAAGAGTGCTGGAACTGACCAGCTGAGTCAGCACCAGTGGGATCAAACTCCACTCACTCAAACCCACTACATCCCACCCCTTGTGGGAGGGAGCACACAGTTGAGTGGATGCAGGAGCTGGAACAAGTCCCTTTGGGCTCTGGCAGGAACACACTCCATGTAGGCGCTGTGGCAGCATCTAGGTTGGGTGCCTGTAGCCCCAACCCCCTAGAGGGCATGTTACAGTGCTCTGTGTGACGGCTTAAGTGTTAACAGCTCAGTGGGCCCTCTGACTTTTTGGATGAAGCGCCTTCTCTCCACCAGCAAGGACAAAGGATCAGCATGACAGCCTTTTGTATCCATGTTCATGGATCCTGAGCTCTCGTCTGGCGTCCAGGAAAAATGAGGTAACACTAATGAATTGAAGGATGGTAAATGCAGGGGTTTTTGTTTTCTTTTTTGTTTGCTGATGAAAGTGGCTCTCAATGAGAAGGGGAGCTGAAAAGGGAATGAAGTGGGTAGGTAATCTTCCCCTGAAGTCTGACTGTCTCTGGCCAGATTCTTCTTCAAAGTCTTGCGGTCAAGCTGTCCTTCTGGAGTCAAGCTGCTTCTCTTCAACATCCAGCCATAGTCTCATCTACCAACTGAGAGTGGGTTTCAATAGGCACAGGATGGGGAAGGACAGGGCCATGGGTGGTTTAGGAAAAGGCAGCATTGGAGTGGAAAAACAGGGATATAAGCTCTGGCTTTGGGCTGTGGTTTCAGGCTTTGCGCTTGAGGGTAGGGTTTCGCCGGGGACTCGCCGTTTTCTGCCTAGAGTTTCTCTGCCTTCTGTCCCTATCACTAACACATCTCTCAAATGTTAATTTTAAAATCTGTGGTTTTTTCATATTGAAGAAGCTGAAGTAGAGAAATCCTTCAAGGTATAAGTCAAATTATGTTACTTTCCTGTTTCAAACTCTGCAGCTACTCTTCTTAGAATATGGCTTAGAGTAAAAGCCATATTCTTTCAAAATGGCCTACACAACCCTTCATGATAAAGCCTCCTTGTTTACTTTATAGCCACATCTTGCTCATTTCATTCCATATCGGCCTCTACTTTGGAACAGTTGTTTTTGTTGGACCATGTTTTTAACTGAGACTCACAACTATTTGCCATTCTCCCTTTCTTCCTTTAGTAATAGAATATTTAATTATTAATTGGGCCCAGAGCCCGCTTGCATAATACCTAGATTTATCAGGCTCCCCAGGGAAAGGTGTGGTCACATGCTTAGCAAATTCCAGCTAATAGGATGTGATTAGGAGTGATTTGTACAACTACTGAGTTGTGTCCTTAAAGTTAAAAGTTATTTTCAACACTTTCTTTTTTCTTTTTCCAGTGGCTGCAATACAGAATGGCTAGCTAAAGTCAGAATAACCCTCTTACACTATAAATTGGAAGTTCAAGATGGGTTTGGCAGAGCAATTCGATAGAAGAATATGTATGACTGTAGTGGCACCACCAGCCTTGGATTATTTACATAGGCTGTTTAGGTAGTGTTGTACTGAACCAAGCGTAGAAAGTTAACACCAAGACAAAAGTAGGCCAAATTGCAGGGTCTTTATTGCCAGCGACCACGGAGGACTCAACGTCTCTCCAACCCGTGGCCCTGGAGGGAGGGTGTCAATACCTTTTATACCTTTCTTCTGGGTAAGGGTATGTGGCGGGGGTGGGGGTGAGGAGCTTCAGACATTCCGAGGGCTAGTGAATTCTGCAAATCACTTTCTGGGTGGAGATGAGGGTGAGGGGCGGGGGTGAGGGTGAAGGGGTTCAAACATTTAGGGGATTCCGTAAATCATCTCCTGGGCAACGAGGGGTGTGCAAGTCTCCGGACATTCCCAGGGCCAGAGGCCACATTGTGGATATATTGTCACTTTGATTGTTATCTAAGTGATATACAGAAGTCAAGATAAGCCTTAGTCTGTACATCATCTGGGTTGTAGTGGGAGTAACAGATCTTAGTTATTTATTACAGGGCGCAGGGGCCATGATGGAATTAGCTTGGGCTGTTTATTCTAGTCACTACCGGTAAGTAAAGGCTAGTAATTTTGGCAGTTATTGATAAGGAAGGTATGCAGCCTTTGCAGAGAAAGGCTAGCAGTTTTATTTACAGAAGCCA